>OY756983.1:4227500-4448846 GCA_963580505.1 Ennomos erosarius | reverse complement strand
CAAAAACCAAGCAGCGCAATAGCATCACGTAGCTTTACTCACGTAGAGCGGTTGCCTCCTCGATGAAAATACGGAAAATCAATTTGGTCGTAACGGATATTGGGTCTGCGGTATAAACTTCACGGCAATCTCGTGTTCGTTTACATCAGATGTCGGGTATATTGGTAGCATCTACGTTTGTGTAGAGAAGGGAGAATTATTGTCGTGAATATAGGTAACGAAGCCTCCCGCATTTCATCCGTAATTTACGCGTTGACACGAAATAGGTACTTATCTAATACTCAACTTATTACTTTTTCGACCGCGATTCCGACTGACTTTGATCCACCTAGCTGGCCCACGATGCATCATCTGGTTTCTGGTTCTGTGATTAAAGCGGTCCTAATGCCATTTCAACTTGCTAATAATTCTAAGAGCTACTGTTCAAATTTTGTTACCAAATTTAAATTTAAACTCCTTGCATGTATGAACTTCCTATACCACAAAATATTTAGCTTATCGTTAAGATCTGGGTAAATATATATATATCGATTATTTATCGATAGTTATTCCAACTCTGCCGCGGTTGTTACCATCAGTTAGTAATAAATGTTAGTGTAACCACAAAGAATGCATCAGAACTAGAGTAGCGAAAATAAAATACTCAGTCCTCTCCAAGAGCTTGGTAATAAATAGCACGTGGGGGATTTTAAATTCCAAAGTTAGGCATCTAAAGTGGTCGATTCGTCCAAGCAGCCACCCGACCTAATTGAAAGTTTAAAAACCGTTCAAGCGTGGAAGGTTCCAGAAAGTTCAAGAAGTTTAATGGAAAATTCGTGTCATATTTCAGCTTCTAGAGGAGGTCGTGTGTGAAGGCTTCAATCGCAAATGACAGTGCCTTTTGTGAACAAAGAACGCTTTTATAGTGCTACAATAAAGCGATGTGTGGTTGCACTTTTCGCATATAAGGATATTGTATTATTACTGTGTTTGATGATAGAGCAAATAAAACTTGCAATGGATTATCATAAAATGCACGTATTGTGTTTTGAAAAATAAAAAATGTAGAGTGCAGTTTTTAAGACGGCTAAGCTTTTCTCAATTCTGAAACATATCTGATCGGATGAGCCACCGACAGAATGTTTCGTTTATGAGTAGATGAACAACAGAACCTTTCAAATACCAACAATTCGTCGAAAGAATGATTCATTCTTGAGCAAATCGACGACAGATTCTGGCATGATTACTAAACTATAACAAATAAGTAAAAGTTGTAGTCCTGTTGAACTTTGACCATCTAGTTGTCATTTTTAATCTTATTTCAGCTCTAAGAACATATGAACTTAGAGGAACAACATTTTAATAAATACAAAATTAAATAAAAATAAAAATATCTCCTGTATCTAAATTCAATATCATAATATTGAGAGTGCCTTTACATCACGTTCATCTTCAATGGCTTTGAATTCTAATACCGTATTCGTAACAAAAGTTAAGTTGAAACTAAGTTAAGTTTTCAACGTATTTGCGCCAATAAATCTAAGGAAACAATAGAATAGGTAGATCTACGTATTAAGAGAAGCATCGGCCTACGCACGCTCGACACTATTTGGCCACAATCGGCAATTTGCTGTTTGGAATTTTTGTACAAATACATTTATCGCAATGTTTTACGACGAGATGAGTTCTTGCTGATATTAGGCGCCACGTTTTATCGTATAATTTCTAAAGTATTATGGAATTGCGAAGCTCTCTATAGCGCAGACTATTTGCACATCATGTCACGATGAAGCAAATTGAAGTGATATCTGAAACCGTTATTTCTCAAAAAGCTAAAACCCTGATAATACATATCAATGTGCAAGGTGGATCCAGCTTTATGTCAGGGGGGGGGGGGGTCTGACCCCCGTATTCTAAAACATTTCACCAAAAATTCTTCACTTGACTTCCACTTAACTTTGAGGGAAACTCAAGGTACATCGCGACATATCTTGAGATGACAATTGCTTTGCTTCCCTCGTTTGAGAAAAATTGACTCAGAAATGTCAAGTTGATTATATATTGTCAATTAAAAATACCAAAACACAAAAATAAGGTTAACTCAAGGTTAAGTCGAGTGGAGTAATTTTATGGTAACGACTTAGAATATGGGGGTTAGTCTAGTCAGAACAAGTTCCACAAGAGATAATTATTACACGTCAATTTTAAATTCGATACAAGGATGCAATGCATCCAGAAGTGTGCGGGAGTACGAAAAGGGAAAATAAATTATCCAGGTGAAATTAAACACGTGACTGGAATGATTGAGAATACAGTCTATCCTTAAGGGGATGGAGCTAACGATGCATATTTGAATTTCAAGAGGTATATTGAGAGGCGAGGCACGTGACATTCTATTGGACCTTCGGAACGGATCGCCTTTTATTGACGAGAATAAATAATGTAACGAGGAGCGAGACAATATCGCCACATTAATAAAAAGAAACTAGCTCAGAAATACATTACAGCGTATGATGTCGAATTTCAAACTGTGAACTTACTTCCCTATCTCGTCGTTCCCCTGTCCACAATTTGTTAAGTAAACTCACTTGGCCCACAGCTTTGTGTGCGTTTGTTCTGGCGGCTGGATGGTGCTTTATGCCGGAAATAAATCTAACTTGAGTTGGAAGTTTGCTCTTAACTGTGTGCCTTTGGACTTCCTTGTTTGCTCAGTTAGTTCTTGATTTCAAAGTGGATGTTTTAAGTTTAGTACGTAATAAATGTAAGTTGTAGTTTCCTACCTTTAAGTTGGTCTTCTTTTTTTCGTGCAGAAAAGTGGTTTTAGATCGCCAGAGTCTTGGCTTAACTTACGACAGCAGCTAGGACAGACGGCTTTTTGACTATTGTCTACGAAAACAGCTACAACGGTCGGCCTAACATGAACTCCGAAGCACGAAAAGTGCTCAGTTGTAGGTAAATATCAGTTTTTGTAGTGGTCACCCATCTAAGTAGTGACTGCAGCGAATGTTACTTAACTTTACCGATCGGTTAGGAACGGCTAATCGTGCTTCGCTATGAGTACTATAGTTACAAGTTAGATCGTAGCTTTGAGCATAGGTACTAATGAGGCCAACCAACAGCGCCAGTACCATTAAGTCACGCGTTAAGTGTTACGCGTTAAGACACAAAAGCCAAAAAGTAGGCCTAGCACGGACGGTAGACAAAATCGTCTTTCCCCGTTTTATGTCACTTTCTTCATACAATTTACTTGTCAAGTGGAGTAAAACAGGGGAAAGACAATTTTGTCTACCGTCCGTGCTAACCCTGCTGAGGCCTTATCAAGTATGTCTGGCGGTGATAGTGATCGTGTGCTCTGTTGTTGCACTCAAGGATTTGTTTATTGGCACGTACAGCAGGTGAATGTCTATGTCTAGAACAGTTACGTGATAGGCTGAATGAAAAAACACGAGGATTTAAAACTACTTAGCATGAGGTACTGAGAGCATCTTCTATTGTTTCACATAATAAAGATTTGGTTGACCAACGAACATTGAATGCAAGACGCAAGTAGCTGAAGTAGCCCTCAAAATGGCGCTCTTCGAGGGAACCTATGGAAAGGCCAACACCTCTATTCCCAACTCATCTAAAAACGTTTCGATTCGAAATTTACACTGTCCATCTCCTTCGTTCTAAATGTAGATGAAAGAGAAGGATAGCGTAAGTTTCGAATCGAAACGTTGTCCATGGGTAGATAATATGGGTCATTGTTAGGAGGCTGATTATGAGTTATGAGTATGAGTTTGCACCTGAACTATTTCCTATCGATACCTGTAAGTACGTTATATCGTAAACGTGTTTACCAAAAAAGGTCTGAAATTGGAAAAGCCCTAAGCTACAAAGGAGATTGGGAATCTTATAAATTGCACCTTTTCCTGACCTTAGTCTGTTGTAGAGGCGTAATGGAATTATGTTATACCAACCGGCACATCAGGTGAAGCTAGAAACCTGCCGAGTTTCTTCTTTATAGGATACTAGCTACTGCCCGCGGCGTTGCCACGCGTGGACTACATTATATATGGCTATTACGCTAATTATTATCCTTGATATTCCTGGACCAATTTTGATGAAATCTCCACTCATGGCTACTTAACTATAGAAAAATTTTCGATGATATTTCGATAAGTATCATCGAACTCATGATTAATTAAAACCTATATTTTACATAACATGTTTCGTACACAAATTAGAGAAAAAATATTATTAAGTATTATTATACTTCTGTATCATTCAAAGAGTATATAATTTATACGTAACGTAAGAGTATCATTGGCCCACTGCATTAGCCTATGGTGGTAATAGTGTGCATTGGCCCTCAGACCTGTGGGCCAAACATAAACGTCATGTAATGCCAAAAATAGGCGTAGCAAGGGTCAAGATTATACTCCCAAGGGTAAAGCTCTAACTATCACGGTTCATGATATACAGCCTGGTGACAGACGGACAGACAGCCTGACAGACGTCGACAGTCCGTTTTGGGTACGGAACCCTATTACTAAGGCTCCGCTGTCCGTCTGTCCGTCTGTCACCATCAGGCTGTATGTCATGAATCGTGATAGTTAGACAGCTGAAATCTTCACAGATGATAAATATATTTTTGTTGCCGCTATTACAAAAGATACAGAATAAAATAAGTATTTAACCCCTTAATTAATTTATTTCATTCTGTATTTTAGTATTTTTTCTCTCTCATACATCAAACGTTTTTTTGCTAGTTTTTATAGATAATGATACGGAACCCTTCGTGCGCGAGCCCAACTCGCAGTTGGCCGGTTATTTCTCTAATCTGTGGGCACTAAGTATAATTAACATGTTTGTATCTTGAATGCAATCGATTCATACTACTTACATATTATTTGATGGTATATCTATTTTACTCCAAAAACCCCAAACAACCTGCAAGGGCTTAAATAGAAAAACTAATAATGGTTAATCAAATCTAATAACTTGTAAAATTTCATTCCACTGTTTAATGCATTTTTACTACCGAAATTAACTCCTATTACTCTTTGTTCATGGCCTTACACACGTTTTTTTTTTCTTTAATCTGTGCCTCCAGATGTACTTTACGTGAAACATGTGAAATATTCAATAACAACACGACGAAAAATTACTATACTTAACACTGGCTAAATACACTATGTGTGGAGCCATAATACAACATAAAAAAAAATACTGTGACACAAACTAACCGTCAGTAGCCAAAAAAAATTCACCATGAAGCGGCCATGTTGTATAAAATTCCGTCCGGTTTCATAATGATATTTAATAATTTTGACCAAATTTTTTTAATAATATTTGTATTTTAATATATCCTATGTTGTGCGCTGGTTATTTCTAAGCATATTAGTGCAACCCGCATGAAAATCAGTTCAGTATCTAGGGATTTGTTCAATAACAAACAAACAAACAAACAGCTACAAATTATTGTCCCTAGATGGCGTTAGATACGATAAATTAGAAAATGTATGGAGAAGAGCAAAAAGCCTTGTTGTCCTGCATCGCGGTTACGATATTTTTTGAACAATAGAACCTATGGGATAAATCAGATTTGACATCATTATGTGTGTGTTCCGTAGCGCATCAGAATTACACATTTATTATATGTAGGGATAGGGATATATGTAGGGATATGTAGGGATAGGGATATGTAGGGATAAAAGACCTGTCAATAACATTAAATGTATAATATTATAGTATAACGGTATAACTTACATGAGTAGTATTCATAATTTTTTTTTTTCTTAGATTTTGGCTCCACCCGCCGTGTATTTAGCCAGTGTCAAGTATTGTAATTTTTATCGCTAAAGAATACATCACGTAAAGTCAAGTCTTAGTCATAGGTCATAGTCATAGTCCAGTCTAAGTCAGGTAGTCATATTCCAGTCTCAGTCATGCTCCAGTAACGTGGTGGCAACTTAACAAGAAGCTTCTATGGAATTTTGGAGGCAACACGAAAACTCACGTTTCACCACATTATATCACTTGCCCACACTCGTGCTCGTAATTCAGCACTTAATGCGTAAAACGCCACCAATTTTAAACATTAATACTGGAAAAAGCACAAGTTTTGAGAAATAATACAATGCAACGACGTGAACATTTCCGCGTTCCCGCCAAAACTCCGTATTCATAATTACTTACAAATACTATTAGGGGTGGGTTTTTTACCATCAGTTAAGTTAACCAATAGTTACAAACTAACAAATTTTGACTATTTCAACATCATCATTATCAACAGCCTGAAGACCCAAAATGGCTAAAACTCACGACATTTTAGTCGAAAAACCTATTATCTGCATAATTTTAACCTCCGATGTAAAACAGAGGTTTGTTGTGTTAGTTATTACATTACGAGTACCTAGAGGTTTACCTACCTGTAAGCTAAATGCTAAATGATAATTTAATACGAAAACGAAAGAAACGACGAAATCCCGATTCATAGACAAAGTTTCTTATTTATGATCGTCAGATAGTGGCAAGTTAACAGATGATTGAGCATTTTCTTAACGAAATAAATAAATAGCAAAAAGGCTATGTTTTTATAATTTTTATATATCCCTACATATAATAAATGTGTAATTCTGATGCGCTACGGAACACACACATAATGATGTCAAATCTGATTTATCCCATAGGTTCTATTGTTCAAAAAATATCGTAACCGCGATGCAGGACTACAAGGCTTTTTGCTCTTCTCCATACATTTTCTAATTTATCGTATCTAACGCCATCTAGGGACAATAATTTGTAGCTGTTTGTTTGTTTGTTTGTTATTGAACAAATCCCTAGATACTGAACTGATTTTCATGCGGGTTGCACTAATATGCTTAGAAATAACCAGCGCACAACATAGGATATATTAAAATACAAATATTATTAAAAAAATTTGGTCAAAATTATTAAATATCATTATGAAACCGGACGGAATTTTATACAACATGGCCGCTTCATGGTGAATTTTTTTTGGCTACTGACGGTTAGTTTGTGTCACAGTAATTTTTTTTATGTTGTATTATGGCTCCACACATAGTGTATTTAGCCAGTGTTAAGTATAGTAATTTTTCGTCGTGTTGTTATTGAATATTTCACATGTTTCACGTAAAGTACATCTGGAGGCACAGATTAAAGAAAAAAAAAACGTGTGTAAGGCCATGAACAAAGAGTAATAGGAGTTAATTTCGGTAGTAAAAATGCATTAAACAGTGGAATGAAATTTTACAAGTTATTAGATTTGATTAACCATTATTAGTTTTTCTATTTAAGCCCTTGCAGGTTGTTTGGGGTTTTTGGAGTAAAATAGATATACCATCAAATAATATGTAAGTAGTATGAATCGATTGCATTCAAGATACAAACATGTTAATTATACTTAGTGCCCACAGATTAGAGAAATAACCGGCCAACTGCGAGTTGGGCTCGCGCACGAAGGGTTCCGTATCATTATCTATAAAAACTAGCAAAAAAACGTTTGATGTATGAGAGAGAAAAAATACTAAAATACAGAATGAAATAAATTAATTAAGGGGTTAAATACTTATTTTATTCTGTATCTTTTGTAATAGCGGCAACAAAAATATATTTATCATCTGTGAAGATTTCAGCTGTCTAACTATCACGATTCATGACATACAGCCTGATGGTGACAGACGGACAGACGGACAGCGGAGCCTTAGTAATAGGGTTCCGTACCCAAAACGGACTGTCGACGTCTGTCAGGCTGTCTGTCCGTCTGTCACCAGGCTGTATATCATGAACCGTGATAGTTAGAGCTTTACCCTTGGGAGTATAATCTTGACCCTTGCTACGCCTATTTTTGGCATTACATGACGTTTATGTTTGGCCCACAGGTCTGAGGGCCAATGCACACTATTACCACCATAGGCTAATGCAGTGGGCCAATGATACTCTTACGTTACGTATAAATTATATACTCTTTGAATGATACAGAAGTATAATAATACTTAATAATATTTTTTCTCTAATTTGTGTACGAAACATGTTATGTAAAATATAGGTTTTAATTAATCATGAGTTCGATGATACTTATCGAAATATCATCGAAAATTTTTCTATAGTTAAGTAGCCATGAGTGGAGATTTCATCAAAATTGGTCCAGGAATATCAAGGATAATAATTAGCGTAATAGCCATATATAATGTAGTCCACGCGTGGCAACGCCGCGGGCAGTAGCTAGTTTCTAATATTTTTGCTAGGAGCCATCAGAAAAAAATAATACTTTTGTGTCATAATTCATTACTTTTGTAATAATACCTCTTATCTTCACGCAGGTTTTGTATTTTGCTGTTAGCGAAGTTAGACCCTAATGGAATTCCGCTGTACCGGCCGTGATAGTCATAGGTAAGGATTTCAGAGGCAGGTAATATTTTTGAAGGGCTCATAATATGACGTGTGCTCGCCTCTGTAATATCAGGCTTGGAAAATAGCGCTGTGTGATGGGGGCTGACGTGCGAACATGGAAATGATTTTATCAAATAACAAAACTATGCTTCAGAACTTAGAAGTCAGTTTGTAAAGTTTATGCTAAAATAGAGTTGACGCGAAGAGTCGGGGTACCTTATCTGTGCCTTCAAAAGACAATAACCGACCAAGTGCAAGCCAGAGTCGCACACGAAGGGTTCTATACCATTATCTAAAAACGAGCAAAACTCTGTTGTATGCGAGCACCCTTAAATATTTATTTTATTCGGATTTTTTGTATTTGTTATAGGCGGCAACACAAATACATCATCTGTGAAAATGTCAACTGTCTAACTATCACGGTTCTTCTTCTTCTTCTTCTTCTTCTTCTTCTTTAATGGCTTTCTATCGCTTTTTGCAATAATTCTGCCAATGACAAGTGAGTAAAATTTATACGGTTATGTCAAGTCAAAGTCATATTTTGTCAGTCAAAACGCTAACAGTAAAATGGTGGATATTTTACTGAAAAGGCCGTTGAAGCAAAAACGAAAATGCATGGTTTTATAATCTTAAAACCATTTGCCAACACTCGTGCACGTTCACGAACACTTAACGGATAATAATCCATCCTCATTACACATTAAAGTTCAAGATACACTAGTTTTGAAAAATGAATTCAAAATTGACAACGGCCATTGTCGGATTTTCTTCAAAGACCTATCACGGTTCATGAGATACAGCTTTGTGACAGACTGCCAGACAGACAGACAGACAGAGAGACAGACAGACAGACATACAGACAGACAGACAAATAGACAGACAGACAGTGGAGTCAAAGTAATAGGTTCCGTTTTACTCTTTGGGTACGGAACCCTAAAAAGTACGAAGTTTTCATCATGAGAGGTGAAATGTCAGTGAACGTGAACCATAATACAAAAATCAAAAATAAAACGTTCCATGTGCAGTTCGCTACGCCATCGTTATTTGGAAACATCCGCGGCAGCCCCAGCTCCGTGCCATTAAGCGGAAATTAAATTGTCTGCCGTAAAAAAGGAAATAACATTTTGATGTGACAGGCGATACGCCGTGGCGAGTAATTTTTCCCCATTTATGAAACGTTAAAAGGTATGAGCTTTTTGAACTCGTTTCTTCCGAAATTAAATTGGAATTCTATGCTGGTTTTAATTTTCGCATAACGAATTTTTAATGTTAATTATTAGTTTTAGCTAGTAGTTGATCGTAATGTTTTAATTATTTTTTTTGAAAACTAATATAGAACTTGGGAAACGTTTTCAGAAATTTGATATTGCTCGTCTATTTGATTGCCATCTTTTAATTATATATTTATTGTTAATTGAGTAATTTGATAATAGTTTAATAACGTAAAACCAATGTCAAATACCTTTTATAAGTATTTTAACCTTATTCTTAAAATGTTAACTTAGTTATTGTAATTTTAATTCATGCTAATTGGCGCGAGGCTTAGCGGTAGCTTATAAGGCGACATTCAATCCGATACGGCCTGGTTCAGATCGCGCTCTGCCCGCAGCATTAACTTTTTTGAATTGTGTACAAAGTTTGCACTCAAATTAGCTCTAACGAAATCAATATACAGGAAATAAGACCTTATTTGTCTAACAGACAGCCTTCAGTTTGCTTATTTCAAGGGGACCCCCCTTGAAATTATGGGCTCAACATTTTTTATGTAAAGATACGAGTCCTCTGGATACAAAAGAATTGGGTCTGCATATATTTGTACTCATAAATCATAATACAGTAGTTGTTTTGTCGTACTACAAATAAGAAATTTATAGCTTTTTGGTGTTAGAAAAATATACTTATAGTAGAATATCTGATACAAACAAACTACTTTTACATAACGCTTTATTGTTTATGGGCTTAGGTTCAATATTTCAGGCTTATTCTTCGGTATTTTAGTCGGGATTTCATTTTATGTTGGCATTATTATATTATTTTATAGAATGCCTTTTCTTTTTCGGAGTGGTAATTTAGAAAGAAATTGCTTTTTTATTTCTTTTATGATAAGTTTATCGATTCGAGTAACGTGTGAAATTATAGAGCTTTTGTGAGATTATGAATAATTTTCCGATTGGAAGAAGTTTTATATGAACGTTTTCTATTCTATTCATTTTCAATTTTTCACGCTTTTGACTAGATAAGCAATGGACTGCGTACTCAAAACTTGATAATATAATAGCTGTCCAACTATTGAATTAGTTTAAATTGGAGGTGTTTGACTATATTATGACATACTAGTCTCTATCTTTTATCGCTTTAATATTGATCTTAATAGGTATTTACTGAAGGGTCATGCAGATGGTTTTTATTTCCCCTTTTTAGTCCTCAAAGTGCCTTCTATTGTTTTTTAATCGATTCTTCTCGATTTATAGGTAGCTAGCTTATATATTTTGTGTAGGTAGGTACATAATACCTTTATTATTTAGAAAATTTTGTTTACTCGTAGGTAGATTGAAAGATTAATAAGCAAGTTTATATCTAATTTAATTTAATGATTAGCTACAATTAGGTAATTTTACTATCTACTCCGTTTTCATATTATCCAAACTAAAACCCAACAGTACTTCAAAATTATATTTTAATCCGACATTGTAAAAAAAATACTTAGGATGGGTTTTATGATCCGTAGTTATAACCAACCATATAACCAATGGTTTAAACACTAACGCTGAGTCGCACCATAATCACAGTTAAAGTTACCAGTTAAAGTTATTCATCAAATTTTCATCAAATTGTCATTTATCAAATTTTTTGCCTTACCGGTACTTTAACTAAAATGCCATGATTGTTAAATATTGCTAAAGTAAGCTGGTGCAACCCACCCGACACCCCACCCAACCTGGTGAGTTGCACCTACTGCGATTATGGTACAACGTTAGGCAATAAATTTGTTAAATGAAGTCATAACTTTAACTGCTAATTTTAACAGTGATTATGGTGCAACTCAGCCTAACAAATGAACATTGGTTAGAGTATGGCATTACCCACTCCACCCTTATTCAGGAGACATATCAACAAGATTATATGTTCAAAAAATGACAGTAAAATTTTCAGCTCTACGTAGGTACTAATATAAAACCTGTGGCTCTACATAGAAAATAGAAAATTAACAATATTATGTTCTAATTATTTAAGGCTTACTACATTTATTACCACCAGCTTTATATTTCTACAAGACAATGGCTCCAATAGTGCTACTTGATCTCTGGAACAGCTTAAAGAACAATGGGATCTCGTAACAATAGGTTCCTGTGAGTGAAACGTTCGATATTATGGTAGCTTCTTCGATACTTTTATGTAAGCCCAATCATTCCCTTCGTTTTTGCCACATTAACGCCGAAATGTTTTGAAGGGGGTTTAGTCTAAATACTTGCATCTAGATAGGTACTCATTTCATTGCCGTTAAAATGATTGTAATAATTTTAATTTTTTATTCATAATAATGATTCATTTTGGTGAGTCATAACATCGTCAGTCTTTGTAGCGCGCTGTAGCGTCGCTGTAGCACCACCGTAGCACCACCCAACCCTACAGCTGTGCTATAACAGCTGTAGGGTTGGGTGGTGCTGTGCTATAACAGCTGTAGGGTTGGGTGGTGCTGTGCTATAACAGCTGTAGGGTTGGGTGGTGCTGTGCTATAACAGCTGTAGGGTTGGGTGGTGCTGTGCTATAACAGCTGTAGGGTCGGGTAATGTCGGTGCGGTACCCTTGGTAGTGCTGATGTAGGTCACTGTGTCTGCTATAACACCACAGTAGTACCACTGTAGCGACGCTGCAGCACCGCTGTAACACTCCTATAGTACTGCTGTAGTGCATAGCACTCATAATCTGTTCATTACCGATCGGTCAAGTTAAGTTTACGCTTGCTATGATCAATCATCATCCCTTGAATGGGCGATGCATGCAGGCTCCAAAAAGTATATAATGGAAATCAACCATGATTCGGAAACCACTTTAAGCCGTCGATCCCGGTTGTTGTCGTAAGACTAGGTCAGAAACCTTCGGACGGTGAATTCCAAGAATTAGAATGACGGAGTACCGCTATGGAATCTAATACTAAATCATTATACGGCTTAAACAATATTCATAAACCCCCGAGGCTATTTAGCCCCATCTCTTTTATACTAAAATCATTGCTATAGGCACAGCTAAAATAAATCAACCCCTGCCTTTTGTGCTAGCTTCGCTTGGATTGCCGGGTAACCGCTTTCTATTCACTGACCACAGATTTGTGGGGTTAATAACCCTGATGTACGCTGTAATTGTAGATGGTACACTTGTTCTGAATTATGCTTATTTAATTCATCGAATATCATTGTTCATTGATTGTTTTACTATTACTCTAAATATAATATGAAGTCAACAAAGTCGCAATTGTATTGACACGTAATAACCCACAGATATGGTTTCGATCTACTTCATCTTCAATAGCCTGAACATATTCATTGCTGACCATAGGTTTCCCAAAGATAGTACCATCATGAGCGCCTGCTTGCCTCTTGCATCCATGGGGTCCCGCAGTTTTCCCCAGATCGTCGGTCCGGCTTGAATCACACTCTACAATGACTGAGCACAGTTTAATAGTTGCATAAACTTGAAGCTTCATTATTCAAGCTACAGGTGTACCACAGTACGCGCTTGAAACTTTTACTATAGAATATCGCATTCTCTGTAATAGATAGTTAAAGTTTCTCAGCTCAGTAATCCGGTTGCATTGTTAGTAAACTACTGAAGTAAGTTGAAACTAGAAACAATTTCTGTTGGGCAACGGTACAAAGCTCGAACGAAGCTACCTGTTACATGCTATCATTATTATACCTGTAGGATCATTCGATAATTTACTTAATGATGAGAATCTCAAACATAGAGCTACGTTACAAAAATTTTATGCACAAAATTTACAATGGCGTGTTCAGTCAAATTGTAATGTATGAAATCGCTATGGAGTACGTAGATTTAGTTAGTGTCACTAATTTCGTATTTTTGCACGAAGATATTATTGCGCATGTGTCATTTTAATACATTTCATGATGTGTCATTGCGCACACATTACGAAACCACGTCGTTATCGTGTCTTGTTCAAATCGTATCACAGGGTTAGAAATGCATTCACTTTACATTAAATTATTTTTATTTTGAATAAAATATATTGACAAAGGTGGTGGTAACTTAAGATGTGTTGATGTTTCTAAACGCATCTCGGTAAAACATGTGATTTTGGACAGTTCAAATCGTGCCAACTCCAATTCATTTCGCGCGGCTTTGTTTTCGTTTCATAGAGAATAGATTTTTGCTGATTTCTTATGTAAGACAAGGACCTCGCGTGGTTTCGAAGTAAGGAATCAATACGGAATAATGGCCCAGGTTAGGTTTTTTTTTTATAACTAGTTAGGACCGCAATCTCACCTGATGGAAAGTGACGATGCGGTCTACGGTGGTACATGCTTGCCTAGAAAATACCTATTCATTCGCGACTTGAAGAGCTCCAGATTGTACTTATCAGGAAACAAAGACGCTGGTAATGCGTTCCATTTTTTCGCTGCTCGGATTATAAATGTCGAGTTGAACCGCTTTGTACGAATTGAAGGAATATCAACCATAAATGGATGGCGTGTAGATGTACGTTTTGTCGTCCGATGGTGAAAAGGAGAAGATGGAATTAGATTGTGTAGCTCCGCAGCACACTCACCGAAATGCAACCTCTAGAACTTTACGACGGTGCTCTGGAGCCTAGTATTTACCATTTTATCGTCACCAATGAGCTTTTTTGCTCGCCTTTCAATTGAGTCCAAGGCCTGAAGCTGGTATTTAGCGGATCCGTCCCAGAGATGGCCGCAGTATTCCATACACGATCGGACTTGTGTTTGGTATAAGTTTAAAAGCTGTCCAGGAGTGAAATACCGGCGGACCTTCCCGAGAACTCCTAACTTTTTCGCAGCCAGCTTAGCCATGGACTCAATATAAGAGCCAAAGTTTAAATTAGATGTTAACGTAACACCCAAGAGCTCAAGGTGGTCAGATACTTCTACTACTACATTGCGGAAAGTGGGAGTCAGCTGGAATGGACTCTTTTTGGCGGTAAATAGACACGCCTGAGTTTTGGACGCATTAAATCTGACCACATTGGCATCGCCCCAATTAAAGACTGCCTGCAAGGCCAGATCAATGCGCTCTACCATGGCCCCTCTCAGAGACTCAATTTGTTCCCTACTAGCTCGTGCATCAGATGTGTACTTCTCTACAACGGTGCTGTCGTCTGCGTACCCAAAGATGCCGGGTTTCAGTAAATCGTTAATATGCAGCAGGAAAAGCGTTGCAGAGAGAACAGAGCCTTGAGGTACCCCAGCGTTAATTGCCAATTGTTCGGACGTGCAACCATCAATGACTACTCGAAACGAACGTTCCCTCAAGAAATCTGATATCCATGCACAAAGGCCGGTGGGCAATCTATATGATGGAAGCTTGTTAATAAGACTATTATGCCAGACTCTGTCAAAAGCCTTTGAGACGTCTAAAGAAACGGCAAGTGCTTCCCCATACTTCTCAATAGCTTCGCTCCAAATGTGTGTGGCATCCACAAGAAGGTCGCCAGTAGACCGATTACGGCGAAACCCATATTGCCGGTCACTGAACAGGTCATTCGCTTCGAGGTATGCCAGGAGCCTGTTGTTCAGTACCCGTTCCATACTCTTGCAGAGGAAGGAAGTGATAGAAATGGGCCTGTAATTGGCAGGGTCGGCACGACTGCCTTTTTTGGGCACGGGCAGCACGTTAGCAAGCTTCCAGGTTTACGAAACTTTACCACTCATGAGAGAGATCCGATAGAGGCGTGTCAAAACAGGAGCCAACTCCGGCGCACACGTCTTTAGGACTATTGCAGGAATCCCGTCAGGCCCACTAGCCTTTTTCACGTCCAGGCCACGAAGCGTCTTACGAACCTCTGTCTGATGGATGCGAATTTCTGGCATTGAAGCCTCACAGTTGGGTAGACAGGGAGGTTTTTCACTAGCAGCATCAAGACGCGGAGAATCCGCGAAAAGTGAAGCAAACAAGTTCGCTTTCTCTTCCGCGGCGTGAGCCAATGATCGATCAGGTTTTAATAGTGGAGGTAGTGACGGACGGCAGAAGTTGGCTTCGACAGACTTTGCCAGGGACCAAAACACTTACTGTACTTGTACTGTTAATTACTTGACTGATTTGGATATATTTAATAATTGGTTTTTGTAAAATTAATTACAGTCCATTTGCAGTCCTATTTCTACTTTCCGTCATTGAAAATGAATGAAAATAACAAAAACACAGAGACTAACGAAAAAGCGAGACGTAGCATTTGAATTTCTCACAGATTGACGAAATATATATCCCATTTTTTTAATTTTAGTAGATTTGATTGACACTACTACTTTTGTGAGCATAAAAGATCGGTTTTATGTGTGGTGTAAATGCGTTTATAAATAACTAAATCATACAATTTTTCATATAATTCTCCCTACCCGCCTCAGCCGCCCAGCTGGGCGGGTGCTATTCCATCATCATTTGTTTGCCTATCCATCGTTTACGGATGTCACTTGAGGCGCGCCCATGCCACCCCTTGAAACCGCTGTGCTAACTTTGGTGAAAATGATTACTTTTTTAGCAGAAACATGACTAGAAGTTCCTAACTAATCGGTAAAGTTAAGCAACGTTCGCTGCTGACGTTAAGGGTCACAACTGTCCATAGTAGTTAGTTGCAGTTGGTAGGTACCTATTCTATAATTATTTGAGATTTTTTATTCCTTATCTTCTACTTAATATTATAAACGCATTTGTTTGTATTAAATGTATGCGTATGTTTGTATTTTATTACGTATGTATTAAGTACCTACAATTATATACTATGGGCCTTACTTATAAACGCTGCTTAAAGTTAGCCAGTGTTTAAAATGTCCCGTCTTATTTTCGCGCGTGACATTTCAAATCAGCCAAAAGTTGACAGAAGGTTTTACGCATTGGCTAACTTTAAGCAGCGTTTATGAGTAAGGCCCTATATGTAATTACGATTGTCTATCTTGTAGCGTGAATACTTATGGATTTTGATTTTGATGTGTACAATTCGTAGGTTCTATGAACATAACATAAGTATTTACATAAAGCTATAATGAGTATTGTATTATTAGTTCAACCCAGTTAATTCACCTGAAACTAAGGTTTTAAAAGGTACCATCGACTAAGCTTAAGAATATATTGTTACAAGTCAATGCAAAACAAGGAGGCGTGGCCAGCCGCCGCGTCATCCATCAGGCTTTGCGAGGCCTAGAGCGTGAAGCAAGCGCATCGGCTCGTCCACTTTTCTCGGGTGGTCGGAGCGTGCGGACGTGCTAGGGATTTTTATTAATTCTTGTTGCATTTAATTCTTGTACCTACTTTTTTGATTTGAGAGTTCTATAAATTTTGTTTCCTTTAATAATTGTTTTTTTTAGTTAATTTCACTTCTGGTCTTTAACATCAGAAGTGGGATAGTGCTCCATTGCCTACTTTCCCGCTTTTGGTTGCGCCTGACCTACATCTAAACAGTTTTAGCTTGATTTGATTTGATTTTAAAGTTTTATAGTTTAAAGTTTTGTGTTTGTGTTTCTGCTGAGTGCGAGTGCATAATGTCTGAGGATAAACCTCGTTCGCGTAAGCGTAAGCGTGATACGAACAAGGAGATGCTTGATGCTATCCTTGCTAGACTTAATACTATTGAAGGTCGTTTCGCCGCCGCTCCACCACCGCCGTCCGAGCCTTTTTCCCCACAGCCTGCGTTGGTACCCCCAGCGCATACGCCACCGCCATCTTTGCCTGCGATAACGAGTGGCGTCGCGCCTGACGACGTGCGTGACGATGAATATACCGCAGGACGAGTTTCGGCGTCCACGGCGCGTGAAAGCACTTCAACGGGCGGGGACACAACTGGAAGAATCGCGGAGGCCATCGCTTCGCTAGTTAAAGTAAGGTCTCATAACTACTTTATTTCCAACTTTGACCCGCTTATACACAATATCGATGTTTGGTGCGAGGAAGTGGATAGGGCTATGGAAATTAATGGATGGGGCGATAACGAGTGCTTATCGCGAATAGGAAATTGTTTAAAGGGAGATGCGCGCGTATGGCTAAACGAGTGGTCAAGTACCGACCGTTGGTGGACCGGTTTCAAACGTGTTTTCAAAGCACTGTGCCCACGAAATATCGATATTGCGTCTATTCTATACGAAGTGATGTCCACCGATTCTGAAGGTTTTGCAACCTATGCCGAATATGCTAGGCGATCATTGTTGAAGTTAGCTCTGGTTAAGGGTCTGTCGGATGAGCTTATTGTCGCTATAGTTCTCAGGGGTATTGTGGACCCACTGGTTAAGGCTGCCGCTACAAATGCTAATTTGAAACCAAATGATCTCGTACAATTTCTTTCAATGTACATCAAGCCAAAAAGTAATTTTCCATCTACCCGCGATTCTTTTCGTGCACCACGTTCTAATAACACCACGTTAGTAAATCCTAGTAACAGTCAAAAGGTGACCGAAGTTATCAAATGTCACTTTTGCGGAAAATTGGGGCATAAGCGTACTGATTGTAACTTCGCTTGTCACGTTACATCCGTTCCTTTCGTGAAAAAGGTAGAATGGAACGCTACAAGTTAATGAGCAGCTCCTCCCCTACCTAAACAGTGCCTAGGTTGACAGGATCCTAAGAGCTGAAGAGAAAAAAAGGAATTGGTAACAGATATTTATTTTCGTAAATTTTACAAGCTTTGTAGAAAGCAAAAAAAAGAGTCTCTAGATGATGCAGAAGAACGCGAAATTTAAGTTGTTTACGGCCTACAAGTTATCACGGTAGAATTAGAATGTTATTGGATCCAAACAAGGCCCACTTCCGGGTCTTCAGATAAACAAAGCCCGCTTCCGGTCTTTAACGAGGCCCACTTCCGGGTCTTCAAACAAACAAGGCCCACTTCCGGGTCTTTATTCAAACAAGGCCCACTGTCGTTATAGAGACTGAGGAATTCGTTGCCTTTAGTTTGTCCGACTTCCAGAGTTCGGCGGCTAGCTCATTCAGTTATTAGCTTCTGGATCCAGAAGAAGATTCTCGTCCTTCCACCGTCGATGAAGTATTATTACGCAGCTCAGATTCAAGATGCAGTAGCAGGAGACACGCAGGTATTAGTCGTCAAAGCTTTGACGGACGACGGGCCGGAACATGGTGATGAAGTTATATTGCCACTCAATGTTTGAAAAAGGCAAGCCGGTCGTCTCACTGGTTGACGCTCGGCGATAGATTCGTCGTGGTAGATACGGCGGCCGACGGTGACAACAGATGTAGTTTCGGCGATCAGCTCTCGGCGATAGATTCGTCGTAGTTTCGCGACTGGCTGTAGCGGATGTAGCTCGGCGATCGGCGATTTGACAATGGATATGTCGTGGCGCAGCGATTGACGTAGATGGAGATTCACTTCACAATTTTGGTGTTGGATAGCCAAAGATGGTTTTTGAAGGCGTTCTTGAGTTCCCGGGCCTTGCCTGGCCCGGGAATGGCCTTATATCAATTTAGTGTTCCTCGTTCGAGGAGTAAATTGAGACTGCCATTCCATAGCGACAGCTTTTCTAAAGAAACCTCGCTAGCATTCCAAGGTTCTAGATTTTTGCAGTTTTCAAAATTTTGAATACAGAATAGTAAAAAAATAAATCTAGAGTCAAAATACATACAATCATGGCCAAACTATAAAATACCTCACTGAAATTGACAGTAGAAAAAGAAAAATATGAATTTGAAGAGAAACTAAATTCGAAACAAAAAAAACAGTTTCAAAACAACTGCCATCCGAGCAGTCGTGTCTAGAAATCGGGCCCGTGACCCGCGCGCAAAATCGATAAAGTGATGTAAAATTTTGAGAAAAATCAAGTTTTTTTGTGCTTAAATTACTGTGAAAAGGACTGTCAAGTGCTGTGATGTGAAAGTTGTGAATGAATAATAGAAACCAGGTAATATATTATGATATATACATACATGTAGCATTACATATTTCCCCCACGACCCCAGAAAATTTTCAACTCCATTGAAAATTTTGAAGGTTAGGAATAAAACCTTGCTCTTTCATACTTAAATCTTGCACTTCTTCTTTTACTCGCTCACAAACATACTTAGGGGATATGGTTCACATATTTGATGACGCATACTCCACAAGGAACTATTCATTATACATAACGAAGGCTTATTTTTTTTAATTAGGTGTCGTTATCCGCACCTTTTTGAAAACCCGAGTAAAGATAATAAGTATTTACAATTAAGAAAATGTACAACACAAAGGCTTATTTAACGAGTTGTGTACCGCTCTTTAAGAATATTACACACACCCTTGGGTATTGAAGACGTCAAGGAAATTAATATTCAAGAACCTTGTATTTAAGAAATTGCAAGGAAATTAAGATTAGAGTAACAACATGTGCAACTAAGAAAGTATAAAAAAAAATGAGTAAACACAATGGCTTCTTACCCACACGATTCGTGTTAAAGGATAAAACAAAAAGAGTGAAAAAAAATAACGTTTGTAAAATGGATTTAAAAAAAAATAAGCCGAAAGGGTCTAGTTTCCTTGTACAATACAGAAATAATATACGCTAAAGCTATTTACAGAATAAGTATACAATTTAGAGAAAAAAACAGAATACAACCGCTACACTATTTATTTACACTTTAAAATCTTTTACATGCCACTTTCCTCTTAAGCCGTTAGGATCCTCTAAAATAAAGACGAGAGGTGAGAGCTTCTCAACAACTGTGCATTTGACATATTTGGGAGCCAACTTTGAACTGAAATATGCACCAGCGTTACTCTGGACGTAATTTTTACGCCAGACTGTGTCGCCAACGTTGAACTCTTTAAAGGTGTGTCTCGTGTTGTAATGAGCAGCATTTTTTGTGTGTGCAGTGTGTAATGCAACCTGTACTTTATCGAAGATGTTAGATAATAATCCTAAATTAGCGGCGTAGATGTCACGAGGAAGAAAAATGAAATTATCAAGGTTGGAGCAGTTAGTGTATAGTGAACCACATGGTATGGTTTCACGTCCAAAGACCAGAAAGGATGGAGAAAACCCAGTTGTAGAATTTACAGAACTGTTGAGTGCATATTGGATTTTCTGCAAATGTTTGTCCCATGAACGGTGATCATCTCCGACCAACTGTGAAAGTGCGGTGATAATTGTTCTATTATACCGTTCTGTGGGGTTTACTTGAGGGCAGTATCGAGGTGAATAAAATATAAAAGGAATTTTATACTTATTCAGAAAACTTTGAAACTCATTAGATTGAAATTGTGAACCATTGTCCATGATGATGGTTTGTGGCACACCGTGTACCAGAAACACATTATTTTCCAAATACATGATGATATTGGAAGATGTAGCGCGCTTGATAGGGAAAATAAGGCAATACTTTGAAAAAGAACATGTAACCACTAGTATGAATTGATTACGTTGTCTTGTGAGTGGAAAAGGGCCCATTAGATCTAATGAGAGGCTTTGAAAAGGTCTTGAACAAATTTTTGGTTTACCCATAGGACCATATGGAGAATGATTCGAATGCTTATAAGAGAGGCATGTTTCACAAGAAGAACACATTTTAGCCACATCTTTAAACATACCAGACCAATAGTATCTTAAAGAAAGCTTCTTGTATGTTTTGAAAATGCCAGTATGGGGATTACTTTCTGAGTCACCATGGCAAGTTTTGATGAGATTCATTCTCTCAGAGGGAAGTGGAACTTCTTTCCAAGCAAAATCTTCATTTAGATAATCAGGTGAGTTATTAAAACGGTATAAATTATTGTTGAGAATTTTATAATTTGGATAAGCATCAGGATTATCTCGACAGTTAGTAAAAAGTCTATTATATAGTTCCAATTGTGATGCATTGTCTCTAGATATGGGTTCAACACCACCAATAATAGCAGTATCGGGTATTTTATGACGCGACAGAAGGTCTGGGACAACATTTTCTTTTCCTTTTTTATGTTTTAGGTCGAAGTTAAAACAAGACAGACGAAGACTCCATCGTGCCAATCTGCCAGAAGGATTAGACAAATTTTGGAACCACTTTAATGCTGCATGGTCAGTGTATACTGTAAATCGTTTACCGTTATCAAGATAACAACGCCAATGCTCAAGTGCAGTAATGACAGCTAAAGTCTCACGTTCTGTAGTTGAATAATTCTGCTCATGCTTGTTTAGAGATCTACTCATATATGCAATAACAACTTCTTTATTGTCTTTTTCCTGAGTCAGCATAGCACCTATCCCAAAGTTAGAAGCGTCGCAGTGAACGGAAAATGGATAGTCAAAGTCAGGGCAAGATAGTATTGGTGTTGTAGTCAAGCATTCTTTTAATTTAGCAAAAGCAGAGTCAGCCTCAGCATTCCAGACAAATTTTTTTGGAGATTTTTTTCCAGATGACGTTAATTTACAGAGTGGTGAAGCAATAGTACTGAAATTAGGTATGAATCGGCGAAACCAACTGCACGTACCTAAAAATTTTCTTACTTCTTTTTTAGAGGTAGGAGCAGCGTAAGCTAGAATCGCTTCAATTTTACTGGGATCAGCCCGCAATCCTTGCTCATCTACTATGTAGCCAAGATATTTCAGTTCTTTGCGAAAGAATTGACTCTTTTCAAAGTTAATGGTTAGACCAGCATAAGAAAGTTTCTGATGAACTTTAAGTAGGAGTGAAATATGTTCCTCAAATGTCGCACCTATGATTATTATGTCATCTAAGTAACAGAACACTTTATTCTCAAACTCTGGAGTGAATAAACTGTCCATAAGTCTTTGTTGAGTTGCTGGAGCGTTTGTCAATCCGAAGGGCATAACAGTGAATCTATACATTCCTTTACCAGGTACGTAAAAACCAGTTTTATCTCTGTCTTTGGGATGTAATGGAATTTCCCAAAAAGCCTTTGCTATATCGATACTAGACAAATATTTAGCATTTTTGAGGTTATCTAGTATCTCAGAAACAAAAGGGAGGCTGTAGGCATCTTTACGAGTAATTGCATTCAGCTTTCTGCTGTCGACGCAGAAACGCCATTCTCCGTTCTTTTTTGGAGTGATAAGTACTGGAGATAACCAAGGACTCTCACATTTTTCTATAACTTTTAATTCTAGCATTTTATCGACCTCATTGATGAGTGCTTTTTGCTTTTCTGGAGAGAGACGATAACAACGTTGTTTTATAGGTAAAGCATCACCAGTATTGATCCGATGACTAACTAAACTAGTACGGCCTAATTTACCTCGTTGTTCGAAAGAAATACTTTTGAAACGCTTGATTATGTAATTAGCAATTTCTACTTGATTCCCAGACAGATGATCAAATGTTGATATTTGATTTTCAACAGCACAAGTTGTATGATCTTTAGATTCGAGATTGAGTTCAAGAGAAAGTATCTTTGGGGAGAGTTCGAATTCTTTCCAGAAATCCCACCCAAGTATCAAAGAAGGATAAATATCAGGGAAAACATAAGCTTTGATAACATGTGTCTGATTATGAAATCTCAATGGCAAATGAAAATAACCAGAAGACATTGCTTTTTGTTTATTAGCAACCATAACTTGAGTTGGAGACTTGAATAGTTTAAAGCCTAACTTTTGGATATCTTTATGAGAGTTATTACCTAAAATAGTTATACAACTTCCACTATCTAAAAGACCGGAAAAAGGTATATTGTTTATAGACACGTTAATAAAAGGTCTGTTAAAGTCTTTTTCTTTGTCGTAGAAAACAGAAGTTGTTTTGTAGCAAAACATAAAATTTCGAATAGTATTTAACCATTGATTCCAGTCGTTAAGATCAAAATTATTGTTATGTGATTTAGTGAAACCATTCAAGTCGTCAGCTAGTTTTTTTGTTGATTTGATGGAGCACATTTTGGACATTCGCTGATTCTCACGCCTTTACGACCACATTTAAAACAAATGAGGTATCTAGGCTTAGTACAAGTTTGTAAAGAATGGCCTGTGATACGACAGCGATAACAGAATTCTTCTTTAGAAATGTCATTAGTTTGAGATGACGAGCGTGGATGTTTATCTTCCTGTACTGCATTAGTGTACCTTCCGTTTGGAGACGCTTTAGGAAGTGAAGCTTTAGAAAATGAAGGAAGATAGGCAAATTCAGCAGCACAAGAAGTGTCTTCAGATCTAGGCTCATGAAAATTTTTGTCTCGTTCAGAAATGCGTTCGTAACTTTGACAAGTAGAAATTAAAGAATCTACCGTTTTAATATCTTTAAGTGCAACAAAAACTGAATAGCACGGTCTTATATTATGGAGTAAAATCTCTAATTGTTCGCTCTCGCTAAGTTTCTTTGAAAGACGAGCAAACATACCGAACATAATTGAGACGTAAACGATAATGGTCTCAGTTGCTCCTTGCGTTCTATTCCTTATAGCTTCCAACAGCTTATAGTCGTAATCATGTATACCAAAATCTCGAATCAGCAATGTGCAAATATCTTTCCACGATAAGGTAGGATTTCGATTATACTGAAAACGAAACCAATGAAGGGCATCACCTGTGAAAATCTCAAAGGCGTGCTTGCAAAGCATACCTTCCGGAATGTTTCGAGAAATCCTAAACTCGTCCAACCTTTGAAGGAATGATCTAGGGCACGATTTTCCATTGAAAGAAAACGTTTTGAGCTCCTTCACAAAATTATCCGAAGTGTGATAGTTTTGTACAGACTCGGAAGCCAGTGGTATACTAGTCAGAATGCTTGAAGGTAAAGTGGGTTGAGGAGTACTCAGTACTTCCAAAGTTTGATTGGTTCCAGTCATAGGTAGTAATTGATAAATCGAGGGAGGGCTAGGCTGAGTCTGAGGACAAGGATTGTGAATGTCAACTAACACTTCTTCAGAAGATCCTGAATAATCTGAAGTTAAGACTTCAAACCGTTTTTGGAGCGTGAAGAAGCGAGATCGTATGTTTGAGCATGACTCAACAAATGGTGGAACGGCGTTAAAGCGTTCGAGGCGATAATGAAGATGATTTACGAAAGATTCAACTTTCCTCAGGTTACTTTTATCATCCGTGGCTTCGAGGTGCGAGATTTTACCCTCGACGTAATTAAACGTGATCTCTGCTTGGGAGAGGTCATGTTTGAGAGGTATTGGAGAAGATTTTATGTCCTCAGGTTGAATGTGACTCAATTTTGCCAGCTGCTCCTTAAGAGTTGTCAAAGTGTCAGCTGGTTTTTCACCTCTGATA
Organism: Ennomos erosarius; assembly: GCA_963580505.1. Classification (NCBI taxonomy): domain Eukaryota; kingdom Metazoa; phylum Arthropoda; class Insecta; order Lepidoptera; family Geometridae; genus Ennomos; species Ennomos erosarius. Next base: position 4,424,097 of record OY756983.1, on the reverse strand, counting down.
GTCACTTCATATTCCAGTTCAAGTTTGTTTAGAAACGAGTATTTAATGGGTCTCGCCATAGTCCACAAGTTGAAGTCAATAGTCAAGGATAAAATCAAGTCAAGTTTAAGTTCGTTTAAGTATTAAGTACTATGCGAGTGTTGTAGAATGTAAGTGTGATGTTCCGCGTGTCCTGCCTGTATAAAAATAAATTAAGCAAGTACCTAAGATATTACGTTAGAGCCAAAAGTCAATATCAAATTTTAGCCTACTTGAGTAAGTATTATTTTAGAATTTAGAAGAATGTTTTAGAGGGTTCATTTTAGTTGGGCGCCAAACTGTCACGTTACATCCGTTCCTTTCGTGAAAAAGGTAGAATGGAACGCTACAAGTTAATGAGCAGCTCCTCCCCTACCTAAACAGTGCCTAGGTTGACAGGATCCTAAGAGCTGAAGAGAAAAAAAGGAATTGGTAACAGATATTTATTTTCGTAAATTTTACAAGCTTTGTAGAAAGCAAAAAAAAGAGTCTCTAGATGATGCGGAAGAACGCGAAATTTAAGTTGTTTACGGCCTACAAGTTATCACGGTAGAATTAGAATGTTATTGGATCCAAACAAGGCCCACTTCCGGGTCTTCAGATAAACAAAGCCCGCTTCCGGTCTTTAACGAGGCCCACTTCCGGGTCTTCAAACAAACAAGGCCCACTTCCGGGTCTTTATTCAAACAAGGCCCACTGTCGTTATAGAGACTGAGGAATTCGTTGCCTTTAGTTTGTCCGACTTCCAGAGTTCGGCGGCTAGCTCATTCAGTTATTAGCTTCTGGATCCAGAAGAAGATTCTCGTCCTTCCACCGTCGATGAAGTATTATTACGCAGCTCAGATTCAAGATGCAGCAGCAGGAGACACGCAGGTATTAGTCGTCAAAGCTTTGACGGACGACGGGCCGGAACATGGTGATGAAGTTATATTGCCACTCAATGTTTGAAAAAGGCAAGCCGGTCGTCTCACTGGTTGACGCTCGGCGATAGATTCGTCGTGGTAGATACGGCGGCCGACGGTGACAACAGATGTAGTTTCGGCGATCAGCTCTCGGCGATAGATTCGTCGTAGTTTCGCGACTGGCTGTAGCGGATGTAGCTCGGCGATCGGCGATTTGACAATGGATATGTCGTGGCGCAGCGATTGACGTAGATGGAGATTCACTTCACAATTTTGGTGTTGGATAGCCAAAGATGGTTTTTGAAGGCGTTCTTGAGTTCCCGGGCCTTGCCTGGCCCGGGAATGGCCTTATATCAATTTAGTGTTCCTCGTTCGAGGAGTAAATTGAGACTGCCATTCCATAGCGACAGCTTTTCTAAAGAAACCTCGCTAGCATTCCAAGGTTCTAGATTTTTGCAGTTTTCAAAATTTTGAATACAGAATAGTAAAAAAATAAATCTAGAGTCAAAATACATACAATCATGGCCAAACTATAAAATACCTCACTGAAATTGACAGTAGAAAAAGAAAAATATGAATTTGAAGAGAAACTAAATTCGAAACAAAAAAAACAGTTTCAAAACAACTGCCATCCGAGCAGTCGTGTCTAGAAATCGGGCCCGTGACCCGCGCGCAAAATCGATAAAGTGATGTAAAATTTTGAGAAAAATCAAGTTTTTTTGTGCTTAAATTACTGTGAAAAGGACTGTCAAGTGCTGTGATGTGAAAGTTGTGAATGAATAATAGAAACCAGGTAATATATTATGATATATACATACATGTAGCATTACACGCTAAAAGACAACGCTTGAATAACTCGAGTCCGCCAATTACGCAGTCCTCATCGCAATCTACGTTACCTTTTGCTAAGACATGTACATTTTGTAAAAAGAACGGACATGTGGTCGGTCATTGTTTCGTGAAACGGCGTTTAGAATCATCTAACGAAAATTCCAATTCTCCGGTAGCAAAATAGTGTCTTGTAGAAAAATCAGGGTAGGCCGAGCTTATATAAAAATGCTTCTTTGTAATCCGTCTAGTATTATTTTCTGGTGTAGCCTCAATTATCATAGTTTTCAACTTGAATTATGTGCGTCGACTGAACTGTTGTGTTACGACCGACTGAACAACTGGTTAACTTTTGTCATTGCTTCTGAGATTGATATAAAATTAATGTTCATAAAGATAATGATGCGTACTTGGTTGTAATGAGTAGGTAATGTGTTCGTTTGCTATAACAATAATTGCTCTGTTGGTTAACATAGAACGGTGGTAATTAAAAACACAATCACTTTTTGTTTTGATTCGAGATTTGTTTTTAAATAATTGTAATGGCAAAAGAGGATTCTGAATTATATTTTCATAACGCCAAAGTGTTGTAATTTTACTTTACCATGATCGTAAATTGGGAATTGCATCATTGTTTGATATTTTTACATGTAAACTTGATTTCCTTGTCAGTTTAGTCGGTACCAATTTTGTTATAAAACAAAACAGTTTGTCTGAAATTGTACTAAGCACGACCTGTGTGAAGTTGGCAGCCAAAATGTAGCAGCCAATAACCCGACCAAATTAGGTAGATCACTTTTTTAAACACTGAAAATATATATGTATGGTCACTGAAATACAAATAACTATGTACAGGCTTTCACGCGAGCGTTATAGGTACCATCTTTATTATGAGTTAGGCCTACAACGTCTTCATGAAAATTGACTAAAAACTTTTTCAAACACATTTCGCTCTAGACATACCTGTATTCCCCTGAAACCTGAAAATTTTATGACTGATTTGAAAGGCTTATACATGTATGTAAGCCATAAGTATAGTGAAAATCCGGCTTTTCAACGATTAAGACATTAAATCATTGATGAAAGTAAGAAATATACAAAAATATCACGACTTTTTTTGGCTGCTGCTGAATTTCAATACTTTCATCGGCGAAATCAAAATATTTATTTAGTGAATAGCAAAGATATATGAAGAGGCTGTCACTAGAGTATTATAAATATCGTTTTTGTTATGAGTTAGGCCTACAGCGTCTTCGAGAAAATTATTTGAAAACTTTTTCAAACACTTTTCGCTCTGGATGTACCTGTATTCCCCTGAAACCTAAAAATTTTATGACTGAATTGAAAGGCTTATACATGTATCTAAGCTATAAGTATAGTGAAAATCCGGCTTTTCAACGATTAAGACATTAAATCATTGATGAATTAAGAAATATACAAAAATATCCCGACTTTTTTTGGCTGCTGCTGAATTTCAGTACTTTGATCGACGAAATTAAAATATTTATTTACTGAAACACAATGATATATGTACAGGCTGTCACTCGAGTACTAAAAATATCGTTTTTGTTATGAGTTAGGCCTACAGCGTCTTCGAGAAAATTATTTGAAATCTTTTTCAAACACTTTTCGCTCTGGATATACCTGTATTCCCCGGAAATCTGAAAATTTTATGACTGAATTGAAAGTCTCATACATGTATCTAAGCCATGAGTATAGTGAAAATCCGGCTTTTCAACGATTAAGACATTAAGTCATTGATAAAAGTAAGAAATATACAAAATTATCTCGACTTTTTTTGGCTGCTGCTGAATTTCAGTACTTTCATCGGCAAAATTAATATATTTATTTAGTGAAACACAATGATATATATACAGGCTGTCGCTCGAGTACTAAAAATATCATTTTTGTTATGAGTAAGGCCTACAGCGTCTTCGAGAAAATTATTTGAAAAATTTTTCAAACATTATTCGCTCTGGATATACCTGTAATCCCCTGAAACCTAAAAATTTTATGACTGAATTGAAAGGCTTATACATGTATCTAAGCCATAAGTATAGTGAAAATCCGGCTTTTCAACGATTAAGACATAAAATCATTGATGAAAGTAAGAAATATACAAAAATATCCCGACTTTTTTTGGCTGCTGCTGAATTTCAGTACTTTCATCGGCGAAATTAAAATATTTATTTAGTGAAAAGCAAAGATATATGAACAGGCTGTCACTCGAGTACTAAAAATATCTATTTTGTTATGAGTTAGGCCTACAGCGTCTTCGAGAAAATTATTTGAAAACTTTTTCTAACACTTTTCGCTCTGGATATACCTGTATTCCCCGGAAATCTGAAAATTTTATGAGTGAATGAATAGGCTCATACATGTATCAATGCCATAAATATAGTGAAAATCCGGATTTTCAACGATTAAGACATTAAATCATTGATGAAAGTAAGAAATATACAAAATATCCCGACTTTTTTTGGCTGCTGCTGAATTTCAGTACTTTGATCGGCGAAATTAAAATATTTATTTACTGAAACACAATGATATATGTACAGGCTGTCACTCGAGTACTAAAAATATCGTTTTTGTTATGAGTTAGGCCTACAGCGTCTTCGAGAAAATTATTTGAAAACTTTTTCTAACACTTTTCGCTCTGGATATACCTGTATTCCCCGGAAATCTGAAAATTTTATGACTGAATGAATAGGCTCATACATGTATATATGCCATAAATATAGTGAAAATCCGGCTTTTCAACGATTAAGACATTAAATCATTGATGAAAGTAAGATATATACAAAAATATCCCGACTTTTTTTGGCTGCTGCTGAATTTCAGTACTTTCATCGGCGAAATTAAAATATTTATTTAGTGAAAAGCAAAGATATATGAACAGGCTGTCACTCGAGTACTAAAAACATCGTTTTTGTTATGAGTTAGGCCTACAGCGTCTTCGAGAAAATTATTTGAAAACTTTTTCAAACACTTTTCGCTCTAGATATACCTGTATTCCCCTGAAATCTGAAAATTTTATGACTAAATTGAAAGTCTCATACATGTATCTAATCCATAAGTATAGTAAAAATCCGGCTTTTCAACGATTAAGACATTAAATCATTGATGAAAATAAGAAATATACAAAAATATCCCGACTTTTTTTGGCTGCTGCTGAATTTCAGTACTTTGATCGGCGAAATTAAAATATTTATTTACTGAAACACAATGATATATATACAGGCTGTCATTTGAGTACTATAAATATCGTATTTGTTATGATTTAGGCCTACAGCGTCTTCGAGAAAATTATTTGAAAACTTTTTCAAACACTTTTCGCTCTAGATATACCTGTATTCCCCTGAAATCTGAAAATTTTATGACTGAATTGAAAGGCCTATACATGTATCTAATCCATCAGTATAGTGAAAATCCGGCTTTTCAACGATTAAGACCTTAAATCATTGATGAAAATAAGAAATAGACAAAAAATATCCCGACTTTTTTTGGCTGCTGCTGAATTTCAGTACTTTCATCGGCGAAATCAAAATATTTATTTAGTGAAAAGCAAAGATGTATGAAGAGGCTGACACTAGAGTATTATAAATATCGTTTTTGTTATGAGTTAGGCCTACAGCGTCTTCGAGAAAATTATTTGAAAACTTTTTCAAACACTTTTCGCTCTAGATATACCTGTACTCCCCTGAAATCTGAAAATTTTATGACTGAATTAAAAGGCTTATACATGTATCTAATCCAAAGGTATAGTGAAAATCCGGCTTTTCAACGATTAAGACATTAAATCATTGATGAAAGTAAGAAATATACAAAAATATCCCGACTTTTTTTGGCTGCTGCTGAATTTCAGTACTTTCATCGGCGAAATTAAAATATTTATTTAGTGAAAAGCAAAGATATATGAACAGGCTGTCACTCGAGTACTAAAAACATCGTTTTTGTTATGAGTTAGGCCTACAGCGTCTTCGAGAAAATTATTTGAAAACTTTTTCAAACACTTTTCGCTCTAGATATACCTGTATTCCCCTGAAATCTGAAAATTTTATGACTGAACTGAAAGGCCTATATATGTATCTAATCCATTAGTATAGTGAAAATCCGTCTTTTCAACGATTAAGACCTTAAATCATTGATGAAAATAAGAAATAGACAAAAATATCCCGACTTTTTTTGGCTGCTGCTGAATTTCAGTACTTTCATCGGCGAAATCAAAATATTTATTTAGTGAAAAGCAAAGATGTATGAAGAGGCTGACAATAGAGTATTATAAATATCGTTTTTGTTATGAGTTAGGCCTACAGCGTCTTCGAGAAAATTATTTGAAAACTTTTTCAAACACTTTTCGCTATAGATATACCTGTATTCCCCGGAAATCTGAAAATTTTATGACTGAATTGAAAGTCTCATATATGTATCTATGCCATAAATATAGTGAAAATCCGGCTTTTCAACTATTAAGACATTAAATCATTGATGAAAGTAAGAAATATACAAAAATATCCCGACTTTTTTTGGCTGCTGCTGAATTTCAGTACTTTCATCGGCGAAATTAAAATATTTATTTAGTGAAAAGCAAAGATATATGAACAGGCTGTCACTCGAGTACTAAAAATATCGTTTTTGTTATGAGTTAGGCCTACAGCGTCTTCGAGAAAATTATTTGAAAACTTTTTCAAACACTTTTTTCGCTCTAGATATACCTGTATTCCCCTGAAACCTGAAAATTTTATGAATGAATTGAAAGGATTATAGATGTATTTATGCCATAAATGTAGTGAAAATCCGGCTTTTCAACGATTAAGACATTAAATCATTGATGAAAGTAAGAAATATACATAAATATTCTGACTTTTTTTGGCTGCTGCTGAATTTCAGTACTTTCATCGGCGAAATTAAAATATTTATTTACTGAAACACAATGATATATGTACAGGCTGTCACTCGAGTACTAAAAATATCATTTTTGTTATGAGTTAGGCCTACAGCGTCTTCGAGAAAATTATTTGAAAACTTTTTCAAACACTTTTTGCTCTAGATATACCTGTATTCCCCTGAAATCTGAAAATTTTATGACTGAATTGAAAGGCCTATACATGTATCTAATCCATAAGTATAGTGAAAATCCGGCTTTTCAACGATTAAGACATTAAATCATTGATGAAAATAAGAAATAGACAAAAATATCCCGACTTTTTTTGGCTGCTGCTGAATTTCAGTACTTTCATCGGCGAAATCAAAATATTTATTATGTGAAAAGCAAAGATGTATGAAGAGGCTGACAATAGAGTATTATAAATATCGTTTTTTTATGAGTTAGGCCTACAGCGTCTTCGAGAAAATTATTTGAAAACTTTTTCAAACACTTTTCGCTATAGATATACCTGTATTCCCCGGAAATCTGAAAATTTTATGACTGAATTGAAAGTCTCATACATGTATCTATGCCATAAATATAGTGAAAATCCGGCTTTTCAACGATTAAGACATTAAATCATTGATGAAAGTAAGAAATATACAAAAATATCCCGACTTTTTTTGGCTGCTGCTGAATTTCAGTACTTTCATCGGCGAAATTAAAATATTTATTTAGTGAAAAGCAAAGATATATGAACAGGCTGTCACTCGAGTACTAAAAATATCGTTTTTGTTATGAGTTAGGCCTACAGCGTCTTCGAGAAAATTATTTGAAAACTTTTTCAAACACTTTTTTCGCTCTAGATATACCTGTATTCCCCTGAAACCTGAAAATTTTATGAATGAATTGAAAGGATTATGAATGTATCTATGGCATAAATATAGTGAAAATCCGGCTTTTCAACGATTAAGACATTAAATCATTGATGAAAGTAAGAAATATACAAAAATATCCCGACTTTTTTTGGCTGCTGCTGAATTTCAGTACTTTCATCGGCGAAATTAAAATATTTATTTAGTGAAAAGCAAAGATATATGTACAGGCTGTCACTCGAGTACTAAAAATATCGTTTTTGTTATGAGTTAGGCCTACAGCGTCTTCGAGAAAATTATTTGAAAACTTTTTCAAACACTTTTTTCGCTCTAGATATACCTGTATTCCCCTGAAACCTGAAAATTTTATGAATGAATTGAAAGGATTATAGATGTATTTATGCCATAAATGTAGTGAAAATCCGGCTTTTCAACGATTAAGACATTAAATCATTGATGAAAGTAAGAAATATACATAAATATTCCGACTTTTTTTGGCTGCTGCTGAATTTCAGTACTTTCATCGGCGAAATTAAAATATTTATTTACTGAAACACAATGATATATGTACAGGCTGTCACTCGAGTACTAAAAATATCATTTTTGTTATGAGTTAGGCCTACAGCGTCTTCGAGAAAATTATTTGAAAACTTTTTCAAACACTTTTCGCTATGGATATACCTGTATTCCCCTGAAACCTGAAAATTTTATGGCTGAATTAAAAGGATTATGAATGTATCTATGGCATAAATATAGTGAAAATCCGGCTTTTCAACGATTAAGACCTTAAATCTTTGATGAAAATAAGAAATAGACAAAAATATCCCGACTTTTTTTGGCTGCTGCTGAATTTCAGTACTTTCATCGGCGAAATCAAAATATTTATTTAGTGAAAAGCAAAGATGTATGAAGAGGCTGACAATAGAGTATTATAAATATCGTTTTTTTATGAGTTAGGCCTACAGCGTCTTCGAGAAAATTATTTGAAAACTTTTTCAAACACTTTTCGCTATAGATATACCTGTATTCCCCGGAAATCTGAAAATTTTATGACTGAATTGAAAGTCTCATACATGTATCTATGCCATAAATATAGTGAAAATCCGGCTTTTCAACGATTAAGACATTAAATCATTGATGAAAGTAAGAAATATACAAAAATATCCCGACTTTTTTTGGCTGCTGCTGAATTTCAGTACTTTCATCGGCGAAATTAAAATATTTATTTAGTGAAAAGCAAAGATATATGAACAGGCTGTCACTCGAGTACTAAAAATATCATTTTTGTTATGAGTTAGGCCTACAGCGTCTTCGAGAAAATTATTTGAAAACTTTTTCAAACACTTTTCGCTCTAGATATACCTGTATTCCCCTGAAACCTGAAAATTTTATGACTGAATTGAAAGGCCTATACATGTATTTAATCCATAAGTATAGTGAAAATCCGGCTTTTCAACGATTAAGACATTAAATCATTGATGAAAGTAAGAAATATACAAAAATATCCCGACTTTTTTTGGCTGCTGCTGAATTTCAGTACTTTCATCGGCGAAATCAAAATATTTATTTAGTGAAAAGCAAAGATGTATGAAGAGGCTGACAATAGAGTATTATAAATATCGTTTTTGTTATGAGTTAGGCCTACAGCGTCTTCGAGAAAATTATTTGAAAACTTTTTCTAACACTTTTCGCTCTGGATATACCTGTATTCCCCGGAAATCTGAAAATTTTATGAGTGAATGAATAGGCTCATACATGTATCAATGCCATAAATATAGTGAAAATCCGGCTTTTCAACGATTAAGACATTAAATCATTGATGAAAGTAAGAAATATACAAAATATCCCGACTTTTTTTGGCTGCTGCTGAATTTCAGTACTTTGATCGGCGAAATTAAAATATTTATTTACTGAAACACAATGATATATGTACAGGCTGTCACTCGAGTACTAAAAATATCGTTTTTGTTATGAGTTAGGCCTACAGCGTCTTCGAGAAAATTATTTGAAAACTTTTTCTAACACTTTTCGCTCTGGATATACCTGTATTCCCCGGAAATCTGAAAATTTTATGACTGAATGAATAGGCTCATACATGTATATATGCCATAAATATAGTGAAAATCCGGCTTTTCAACGATTAAGACATTAAATCATTGATGAAAGTAAGATATATACAAAAATATCCCGACTTTTTTTGGCTGCTGCTGAATTTCAGTACTTTCATCGGCGAAATTAAAATATTTATTTAGTTAAAAGCAAAGATATATGAACAGGCTGTCACTCGAGTACTAAAAACATCGTTTTTGTTATGAGTTAGGCCTACAGCGTCTTCGAGAAAATTATTTGAAAACTTTTTCAAACACTTTTCGCTCTAGATATACCTGTATTCCCCTGAAATCTGAAAATTTTATGACTAAATTGAAAGTCTCATACATGTATCTAATCCATAAGTATAGTAAAAATCCGGCTTTTCAACGATTAAGACATTAAATCATTGATGAAAATAAGAAATATACAAAAATATCCCGACTTTTTTTGGCTGCTGCTGAATTTCAGTACTTTGATCGGCGAAATTAAAATATTTATTTACTGAAACACAATGATATATATACAGGCTGTCATTTGAGTACTATAAATATCGTATTTGTTATGATTTAGGCCTACAGCGTCTTCGAGAAAATTATTTGAAAACTTTTTCAAACACTTTTCGCTCTAGATATACCTGTATTCCCCTGAAATCTGAAAATTTTATGACTGAATTGAAAGGCCTATACATGTATCTAATCCATCAGTATAGTGAAAATCCGGCTTTTCAACGATTAAGACCTTAAATCATTGATGAAAATAAGAAATAGACAAAAAATATCCCGACTTTTTTTGGCTGCTGCTGAATTTCAGTACTTTCATCGGCGAAATCAAAATATTTATTTAGTGAAAAGCAAAGATGTATGAAGAGGCTGACACTAGAGTATTATAAATATCGTTTTTGTTATGAGTTAGGCCTACAGCGTCTTCGAGAAAATTATTTGAAAACTTTTTCAAACACTTTTCGCTCTAGATATACCTGTACTCCCCTGAAATCTGAAAATTTTATGACTGAATTAAAAGGCTTATACATGTATCTAATCCAAAGGTATAGTGAAAATCCGGCTTTTCAACGATTAAGACATTAAATCATTGATGAAAGTAAGAAATATACAAAAATATCCCGACTTTTTTTGGCTGCTGCTGAATTTCAGTACTTTCATCGGCGAAATTAAAATATTTATTTAGTGAAAAGCAAAGATATATGAACAGGCTGTCACTCGAGTACTAAAAACATCGTTTTTGTTATGAGTTAGGCCTACAGCGTCTTCGAGAAAATTATTTGAAAACTTTTTCAAACACTTTTCGCTCTAGATATACCTGTATTCCCCTGAAATCTGAAAATTTTATGACTGAACTGAAAGGCCTATACATGTATCTAATCCATTAGTATAGTGAAAATCCGTCTTTTCAACGATTAAGACCTTAAATCATTGATGAAAATAAGAAATAGACAAAAATATCCCGACTTTTTTTGGCTGCTGCTGAATTTCAGTACTTTCATCGGCGAAATCAAAATATTTATTTAGTGAAAAGCAAAGATGTATGAAGAGGCTGACAATAGAGTATTATAAATATCGTTTTTGTTATGAGTTAGGCCTACAGCGTCTTCGAGAAAATTATTTGAAAACTTTTTCAAACACTTTTCGCTATAGATATACCTGTATTCCCCGGAAATCTGAAAATTTTATGACTGAATTGAAAGTCTCATATATGTATCTATGCCATAAATATAGTGAAAATCCGGCTTTTCAACTATTAAGACATTAAATCATTGATGAAAGTAAGAAATATACAAAAATATCCCGACTTTTTTTGGCTGCTGCTGAATTTCAGTACTTTCATCGGCGAAATTAAAATATTTATTTAGTGAAAAGCAAAGATATATGAACAGGCTGTCACTCGAGTACTAAAAATATCGTTTTTGTTATGAGTTAGGCCTACAGCGTCTTCGAGAAAATTATTTGAAAACTTTTTCAAACACTTTTTTCGCTCTAGATATACCTGTATTCCCCTGAAACCTGAAAATTTTATGAATGAATTGAAAGGATTATAGATGTATTTATGCCATAAATGTAGTGAAAATCCGGCTTTTCAACGATTAAGACATTAAATCATTGATGAAAGTAAGAAATATACATAAATATTCTGACTTTTTTTGGCTGCTGCTGAATTTCAGTACTTTCATCGGCGAAATTAAAATATTTATTTACTGAAACACAATGATATATGTACAGGCTGTCACTCGAGTACTAAAAATATCATTTTTGTTATGAGTTAGGCCTACAGCGTCTTCGAGAAAATTATTTGAAAACTTTTTCAAACACTTTTTGCTCTAGATATACCTGTATTCCCCTGAAATCTGAAAATTTTATGACTGAATTGAAAGGCCTATACATGTATCTAATCCATAAGTATAGTGAAAATCCGGCTTTTCAACGATTAAGACCTTAAATCTTTGATGAAAATAAGAAATAGACAAAAATATCCCGACTTTTTTTGGCTGCTGCTGAATTTCAGTACTTTCATCGGCGAAATCAAAATATTTATTATGTGAAAAGCAAAGATGTATGAAGAGGCTGACAATAGAGTATTATAAATATCGTTTTTTTATGAGTTAGGCCTACAGCGTCTTCGAGAAAATTATTTGAAAACTTTTTCAAACACTTTTCGCTATAGATATACCTGTATTCCCCGGAAATCTGAAAATTTTATGACTGAATTGAAAGTCTCATACATGTATCTATGCCAAAAATATAGTGAAAATCCGGCTTTTCAACGATTAAGACATTAAATCATTGATGAAAGTAAGAAATATACAAAAATATCCCGACTTTTTTTGGCTGCTGCTGAATTTCAGTACTTTCATCGGCGAAATTAAAATATTTATTTAGTGAAAAGCAAAGATATATGAACAGGCTGTCACTCGAGTACTAAAAATATCGTTTTTGTTATGAGTTAGGCCTACAGCGTCTTCGAGAAAATTATTTGAAAACTTTTTCAAACACTTTTTTCGCTCTAGATATACCTGTATTCCCCTGAAACCTGAAAATTTTATGAATGAATTGAAAGGATTATGAATGTATCTATGGCATTAATATAGTGAAAATCCGGCTTTTCAACGATTAAGACATTAAATCATTGATGAAAGTAAGAAATATACATAAATATTCCGACTTTTTTTGGCTGCTGCTGAATTTCAGTACTTTCATCGGCGAAATTAAAATATTTATTTACTGAAACACAATGATATATGTACAGGCTGTCACTCGAGTACTAAAAATATCATTTTTGTTATGAGTTAGGCCTACAGCGTCTTCGAGAAAATTATTTGAAAACTTTTTCAAACACTTTTCGCTATGGATATACCTGTATTCCCCTGAAACCTGAAAATTTTATGGCTGAATTAAAAGGATTATGAATGTATCTATGGCATAAATATAGTGAAAATCCGGCTTTTCAACGATTAAGACCTTAAATCTTTGATGAAAATAAGAAATAGACAAAAATATCCCGACTTTTTTTGGCTGCTGCTGAATTTCAGTACTTTCATCGGCGAAATCAAAATATTTATTTAGTGAAAAGCAAAGATGTATGAAGAGGCTGACAATAGAGTATTATAAATATCGTTTTTTTATGAGTTAGGCCTACAGCGTCTTCGAGAAAATTATTTGAAAACTTTTTCAAACACTTTTCGCTATAGATATACCTGTATTCCCCGGAAATCTGAAAATTTTATGACTGAATTGAAAGTCTCATACATGTATCTATGCCATAAATATAGTGAAAATCCGGCTTTTCAACGATTAAGACATTAAATCATTGATGAAAGTAAGAAATATACAAAAATATCCCGACTTTTTTTGGCTGCTGCTGAATTTCAGTACTTTCATCGGCGAAATTAAAATATTTATTTAGTGAAAAGCAAAGATATATGAACAGGCTGTCACTCGAGTACTAAAAATATCATTTTTGTTATGAGTTAGGCCTACAGCGTCTTCGAGAAAATTATTTGAAAACTTTTTCAAACACTTTTCGCTCTAGATATACCTGTATTCCCCTGAAACCTGAAAATTTTATGACTGAATTGAAAGGCCTATACATGTATTTAATCCATAAGTATAGTGAAAATCCGGCTTTTCAACGATTAAGACATTAAATCATTGATGAAAGTAAGAAATATACAAAAATATCCCGACTTTTTTTGGCTGCTGCTGAATTTCAGTACTTTCATCGGCGAAATCAAAATATTTATTTAGTGAAAAGCAAAGATGTATGAAGAGGCTGACAATAGAGTATTATAAATATCGTTTTTGTTATGAGTTAGGCCTACAGCGTCTTCGAGAAAATTATTTGAAAACTTTTTCTAACACTTTTCGCTCTGGATATACCTGTATTCCCCGGAAATCTGAAAATTTTATGAGTGAATGAATAGGCTCATACATGTATCAATGCCATAAATATAGTGAAAATCCGGCTTTTCAACGATTAAGACATTAAATCATTGATGAAAGTAAGAAATATACAAAATATCCCGACTTTTTTTGGCTGCTGCTGAATTTCAGTACTTTGATCGGCGAAATTAAAATATTTATTTACTGAAACACAATGATATATGTACAGGCTGTCACTCGAGTACTAAAAATATCGTTTTTGTTATGAGTTAGGCCTACAGCGTCTTCGAGAAAATTATTTGAAAACTTTTTCTAACACTTTTCGCTCTGGATATACCTGTATTCCCCGGAAATCTGAAAATTTTATGACTGAATGAATAGGCTCATACATGTATATATGCCATAAATATAGTGAAAATCCGGCTTTTCAACGATTAAGACATTAAATCATTGATGAAAGTAAGATATATACAAAAATATCCCGACTTTTTTTGGCTGCTGCTGAATTTCAGTACTTTCATCGGCGAAATTAAAATATTTATTTAGTGAAAAGCAAAGATATATGAACAGGCTGTCACTCGAGTACTAAAAATATCGTTTTTGTTATGAGTTAGGCCTACAGCGTCTTCGAGAAAATTATTTGAAAACTTTTTCAAACACTTTTTTCGCTCTAGATATACCTGTATTCCCCTGAAATCTGAAAATTTTATGACTAAATTGAAAGTCTCATACATGTATCTAATCCATAAGTATAGTAAAAATCCGGCTTTTCAACGATTAAGACATTAAATCATTGATGAAAATAAGAAATATACAAAAATATCCCGACTTTTTTTGGCTGCTGCTGAATTTCAGTACTTTGATCGGCGAAATTAAAATATTTATTTACTGAAACACAATGATATATATACAGGCTGTCATTTGAGTACTATAAATATCGTATTTGTTATGATTTAGGCCTACAGCGTCTTCGAGAAAATTATTTGAAAACTTTTTCAAACACTTTTCGCTCTAGATATACCTGTATTCCCCTGAAATCTGAAAATTTTATGACTGAATTGAAAGGCCTATACATGTATCTAATCCATCAGTATAGTGAAAATCCGGCTTTTCAACGATTAAGACCTTAAATCATTGATGAAAATAAGAAATAGACAAAAAATATCCCGACTTTTTTTGGCTGCTGCTGAATTTCAGAACTTTCATCGGCGAAATCAAAATATTTATTTAGTGAAAAGCAAAGATGTATGAAGAGGCTGACACTAGAGTATTATAAATATCGTTTTTGTTATGAGTTAGGCCTACAGCGTCTTCGAGAAAATTATTTGAAAACTTTTTCAAACACTTTTCGCTCTAGATATACCTGTACTCCCCTGAAATCTGAAAATTTTATGACTGAATTAAAAGGCTTATACATGTATCTAATCCAAAGGTATAGTGAAAATCCGGCTTTTCAACGATTAAGACATTAAATCATTGATGAAAGTAAGAAATATACAAAAATATCCCGACTTTTTTTGGCTGCTGCTGAATTTCAGTACTTTCATCGGCGAAATTAAAATATTTATTTAGTGAAAAGCAAAGATATATGAACAGGCTGTCACTCGAGTACTAAAAACATCGTTTTTGTTATGAGTTAGGCCTACAGCGTCTTCGAGAAAATTATTTGAAAACTTTTTCAAACACTTTTCGCTATAGATATACCTGTATTCCCCGGAAATCTGAAAATTTTATGACTGAATTGAAAGTCTCATATATGTATCTATGCCATAAATATAGTGAAAATCCGGCTTTTCAACTATTAAGACATTAAATCATTGATGAAAGTAAGAAATATACAAAAATATCCCGACTTTTTTTGGCTGCTGCTGAATTTCAGTACTTTCATCGGCGAAATTAAAATATTTATTTAGTGAAAAGCAAAGATATATGAACAGGCTGTCACTCGAGTACTAAAAATATCGTTTTTGTTATGAGTTAGGCCTACAGCGTCTTCGAGAAAATTATTTGAAAACTTTTTCAAACACTTTTTTCGCTCTAGATATACCTGTATTCCCCTGAAACCTGAAAATTTTATGAATGAATTGAAAGGATTATAGATGTATTTATGCCATAAATGTAGTGAAAATCCGGCTTTTCAACGATTAAGACATTAAATCATTGATGAAAGTAAGAAATATACATAAATATTCTGACTTTTTTTGGCTGCTGCTGAATTTCAGTACTTTCATCGGCGAAATTAAAATATTTATTTACTGAAACACAATGATATATGTACAGGCTGTCACTCGAGTACTAAAAATATCATTTTTGTTATGAGTTAGGCCTACAGCGTCTTCGAGAAAATTATTTGAAAACTTTTTCAAACACTTTTTGCTCTAGATATACCTGTATTCCCCTGAAATCTGAAAATTTTATGACTGAATTGAAAGGCCTATACATGTATCTAATCCATAAGTATAGTGAAAATCCGGCTTTTCAACGATTAAGACCTTAAATCTTTGATGAAAATAAGAAATAGACAAAAATATCCCGACTTTTTTTGGCTGCTGCTGAATTTCAGTACTTTCATCGGCGAAATCAAAATATTTATTATGTGAAAAGCAAAGATGTATGAAGAGGCTGACAATAGAGTATTATAAATATCGTTTTTTTATGAGTTAGGCCTACAGCGTCTTCGAGAAAATTATTTGAAAACTTTTTCAAACACTTTTCGCTATAGATATACCTGTATTCCCCGGAAATCTGAAAATTTTATGACTGAATTGAAAGTCTCATACATGTATCTATGCCAAAAATATAGTGAAAATCCGGCTTTTCAACGATTAAGACATTAAATCATTGATGAAAGTAAGAAATATACAAAAATATCCCGACTTTTTTTGGCTGCTGCTGAATTTCAGTACTTTCATCGGCGAAATTAAAATATTTATTTAGTGAAAAGCAAAGATATATGAACAGGCTGTCACTCGAGTACTAAAAATATCGTTTTTGTTATGAGTTAGGCCTACAGCGTCTTCGAGAAAATTATTTGAAAACTTTTTCAAACACTTTTTTCGCTCTAGATATACCTGTATTCCCCTGAAACCTGA
Organism: Ennomos erosarius; assembly: GCA_963580505.1. NCBI lineage: Eukaryota > Metazoa > Arthropoda > Insecta > Lepidoptera > Geometridae > Ennomos > Ennomos erosarius. The sequence goes on along the minus strand of OY756983.1, from coordinate 4,407,033 downwards.
AAATTTTATGAATGAATTGAAAGGATTATGAATGTATCTATGGCATAAATATAGTGAAAATCCGGCTTTTCAACGATTAAGACATTAAATCATTGATGAAAGTAAGAAATATACAAAAATATCCCGACTTTTTTTGGCTGCTGCTGAATTTCAGTACTTTCATCGGCGAAATTAAAATATTTATTTAGTGAAAAGCAAAGATATATGAACAGGCTGTCACTCGAGTACTAAAAATATCGTTTTTGTTATGAGTTAGGCCTACAGCGTCTTCGAGAAAATTATTTGAAAACTTTTTCAAACACTTTTTTCGCTCTAGATATACCTGTATTCCCCTGAAACCTGAAAATTTTATGAATGAATTGAAAGGATTATAGATGTATTTATGCCATAAATGTAGTGAAAATCCGGCTTTTCAACGATTAAGACATTAAATCATTGATGAAAGTAAGAAATATACATAAATATTCCGACTTTTTTTGGCTGCTGCTGAATTTCAGTACTTTCATCGGCGAAATTAAAATATTTATTTACTGAAACACAATGATATATGTACAGGCTGTCACTCGAGTACTAAAAATATCATTTTTGTTATGAGTTAGGCCTACAGCGTCTTCGAGAAAATTATTTGAAAACTTTTTCAAACACTTTTCGCTATGGATATACCTGTATTCCCCTGAAACCTGAAAATTTTATGGCTGAATTAAAAGGATTATGAATGTATCTATGGCATAAATATAGTGAAAATCCGGCTTTTCAACGATTAAGACCTTAAATCTTTGATGAAAATAAGAAATAGACAAAAATATCCCGACTTTTTTTGGCTGCTGCTGAATTTCAGTACTTTCATCGGCGAAATCAAAATATTTATTTTGTGAAAAGCAAAGATGTATGAAGAGGCTGACAATAAAGTATTATAAATATCGTTTTTTTATGAGTTAGGCCTACAGCGTCTTCGAGAAAATTATTTGAAAACTTTTTCAAACACTTTTCGCTATAGATATACCTGTATTCCCCGGAAATCTGAAAATTTTATGACTGAATTGAAAGTCTCATACATGTATCTATGCCATAAATATAGTGAAAATCCGGCTTTTCAACGATTAAGACATTAAATCATTGATGAAAGTAAGAAATATACAAAAATATCCCGACTTTTTTTGGCTGCTGCTGAATTTCAGTACTTTCATCGGCGAAATTAAAATATTTATTTAGTGAAAAGCAAAGATATATGAACAGGCTGTCACTCGAGTACTAAAAATATCATTTTTGTTATGAGTTAGGCCTACAGCGTCTTCGAGAAAATTATTTGAAAACTTTTTCAAACACTTTTCGCTCTAGATATACCTGTATTCCCCTGAAACCTGAAAATTTTATGACTGAATTGAAAGGCCTATACATGTATTTAATCCATAAGTATAGTGAAAATCCGGCTTTTCAACGATTAAGACATTAAATCATTGATGAAAGTAAGAAATATACAAAAATATCCCGACTTTTTTTGGCTGCTGCTGAATTTCAGTACTTTCATCGGCGAAATCAAAATATTTATTTAGTGAAAAGCAAAGATGTATGAAGAGGCTGACAATAGAGTATTATAAATATCGTTTTTGTTATGAGTTAGGCCTACAGCGTCTTCGAGAAAATTATTTGAAAACTTTTTCAAACACTTTTCGCTATAGATATACCTGTATTCCCCGGAAATCTGAAAATTTTATGACTGAATTGAAAGTCTCATACATGTATCTATGCCATAAATATAGTGAAAATCCGGCTTTTCAACGATTAAGACATTAAATCATTGATGAAAGTAAGAAATATACAAAATAATTTAATTTAATTTTAAAGTAATATTAATATTGATAATTATCAATATTAATGCATAATTATGCATAAAATATAATGAACTAAATATAATTAGAAACAACAACAATATCAAATAATTGTGATTTCGTTAAGTATAATAACTTATAACTTAAAATAGTAAGCTAACATTATTTTACACTGATACAGTCAGAACGATGATACTAAATTCAAAAAATAGTGTTTTAGAATACAAACGAAATAAATATTTTGAAACACAGTAAAATCAAAGAAAGGACAATTTTCACAACTTAAATTTGCAATAATTATCACTAATTATGATATAGCATAATATAAATGCATGAAACAATCCAACTAGACACCGAACTGACTAAACCAACAACCTCGATACACGTACTACAGAATTTTAATTTTCATTAATACACACGTAATATACAGAATAACCTAATGCTTCTTCGGAGAATCTTGTCACCGCGATTCAGAGTTTTTAACGATTTATTTTCGCCATCTAGTTTAAATTATTGGCAACAATGCTAAAATATATAACATGAACATGTACTAAATATGTACAAAATTAAATTGAGGCCTTTTAATTCAGTCAGAAAAGTTTCAGGTTTCAGGGGAATACAGGTATATCTAGAGCGAAATGTGTTTGAAAAAGTTTATTTTCTCGATGTCGCTTAAGGCCCAACTCATAACAAACACGATATTTATAGTGCTCGAGTGACAGCCTGTACATATATCATTGTGTTTCAGCAAATAAATATTTTAATTTCGCCGATGAAAGTACTGAAATTCAGCAGCAGCCAAAAAAGTCGGGATGTTTTTGTATATTTCTTACTTTTAATCAATGATTTAATGTCTTAATCGTTGAAAAGCCGGATTTTCACTATACTTATGGATTAGATACATGTATAGGCCTTTCAATTCAGTCATAAAATTTTCAGATTTCAGGGGAATACAGGTATATCTAGAGCGAAAAGTGTTTGAAAAAGTTTTCAAATAATTTTCTCGAAGACGCTGTAGGCCTAACTCATAACAAAAACGATATTTTTAGTACTCGAGTGACAACCTGTTCATATATCTTTGCTTTTCACTAAATAAATATTTTGATTTCGCCGATAAAAGTACTGAACATCAGCAGCAGCCAAAAAAAGGCGAAATATTTATGTATATTTCTTACTTTCATCAATGATTTAATATCTTAATCGTTGAAAAGCCGGATTTTCACTACATTTATGCCATAGATACATTTACTGTCCTTTTAATTCAGTCATAAAATTTTTAGGTTTCAGGGGAATACTGGTATATCTAGAGCGAAAAGTGTTTGAAAAAGTTTTCAAATAATATTCTCGAAGACGCTGTAGGCCTAACTCATAACAAAAACGATGTTTTTAGTACTCGAGTGACAGCCTGTTCATATATCTTTGCTTTTCACTAAATAAATATTTTAATTTCGCCGATGAAAGTACTGAAATTCAGCAGCAGCCAAAAAAAGTCGGGATATTTTTGTATATTTCTTACTTTCATCAATGATTTTATGTCTTAATCGTTGAAAAGCCGGATTTTCACTATACTTATGAATTAGATACATGTATAGGCCTTTCAATTCAGTCATAAAATTTTCATGTTTCAGGGGAATACAGGTATATCTAGAGCGAAAAGTGTTTGAAAAAGTTTTCAAATAATTTTCTCGAAGACGCTGTAGGCCTAACTCATAACAAAAACGATATTTTTGGTACTCGAGTGACAGCCTGTACATATATCATTGTGTTTAAGTAAATAAATATTTTGATTTCACTGATGAAAGTACAGAAATTCAGCAGCAGCCAAAAAAAGTCGGAATATCTATGTATATTTCTTACTTTCATCAATGATTTAAGGTCTTAAACGTTGAAAAGCCGGATTTTCACTACATTTATGCCATAGATACATTCATAATCCTTTTAATTCAGCCATAAAATTTTCAGATTTCCGGGGAATACAGGTATATCCAGAGCGAAAAGTGTTTGAAAAAGTTTTCAAATAATTTTCTCGAAGACGCTGCAGGCCTAACCCAAAACAAAAACGATATTTTTGGTACTCGAGTGACAGCCTGTACATATATCATTGTGTTTCAGTAAATAAATATTTTGATTTCGCTGATGAAAGTACTGAAATTCAGCAGCAGCCAAAAAAAGTCGGAATATCTATGTATATTTCTTACTTTCATCAATGATTTAAGGTCTTAAACGTTGAAAAGCCGGATTTTCACTTCATTTATGCCATAGATACATTCATAATCCTTTTAATTCAGCCATAAAATTTTCAGATTTCCGGGGAATACAGGTATATCTAGAGCGAAAAGTGTTTGAAAAAGTTTTCAAATAATTTTCTCGAAGACGCTGTAGGCCTTACTCATAACAAAAATGATATTTTTAGTACTCGAGTGACAGCGTGTATATATATCATTGTGTTTCACGAAATAAATATTTTAATTTCGCCGATGAAAGTACTGAAATTCAGCAGCAGCCAAAAAAAGTCGGAATATTTATGTATATTTCTTAATTTCATCAATGATTTAATGTCTTAATCGTTGAAAAGCCGGATTTTCACTACATTTATGGCATATATACATCTATATTCCTTTCAATTCATTCATAAAATTTTCAGATTTCAGGGGAATAGAGGTATATCTAGAGCGAAAAGTGTTTGAAAAAGTTTTCAAATAATTTTCTCGAAGACGCTGTAGGCCTAACTCATAACAAAAACGATATTTTTAGTACTCGAGTGACAGCCTGTTCATATATCTTTGCTTTTCACTAAATAAATATTTTAATTTCGCCGAAGAAAGTACTGAATTTCAGCAGCAGCCAAAAAAAGGCGAAATATTTATGTATATTTCTTACTTTCATCAATGATTTAATATCTTAATCGTTGAAAAGCCGGATTTTCACTACATTTATGCCATAGATACATTTACTGTCCTTTTAATTCAGTCATAAAATTTTTAGGTTTCAGGGGAATACTGGTATATCTAGAGCGAAAAGTGTTTGAAAAAGTTTTCAAATAATATTCTCGAAGACGCTGTAGGCCTAACTCATAACAAAAACGATGTTTTTAGTACTCGAGTGACAGCCTGTTCATATATCTTTGCTTTTCACTAAATAAATATTTTAATTTCGCCGATGAAAGTACTGAAATTCAGCAGCAGCCAAAAAAAGTCGGGATATTTTTGTATATTTCTTACTTTCATCAATGATTTTATGTCTTAATCGTTGAAAAGCCGGATTTTCACTATACTTATGAATTAGATACATGTATAGGCCTTTCAATTCAGTCATAAAATTTTCAGATTTCAGGGGAATACAGGTATATCTAGAGCGAAAAGTGTTTGAAAAATTTTTCAAATAATTTTCTCGAAGACGCTGTAGGCCTATCTCATAACAAAAACGATATTTATAATACTCTAGTGTCAGCCTCTTCATACATCTTTGCTTTTCACTAAATAAATATTTTGATTTCGCCGATGAAAGTACTGAAATTCAGCAGCAGCCCAAAAAGGTCGGGATATTTTTGTATATTTCTTACTTTCATCAATGATTTAAGGTCTTAATCGTTGAAAAGCCGGATTTTCACTACATTAATGCCATAGATACATTTATAATCCTTTCAATTCAGTCATAAAATTTTCATGTTTCAGGGGAATACAGGTATATCTAGAGCGAAAAGTGTTTGAAAAAGTTTTCAAATAATTTTCTCGAAGACGCTGTAGGCCTAACTCATAACAAAAACGATATTTTTGGTACTCGAGTGACAGCCTGTACATATATCATTGTGTTTAAGTAAATAAATATTTTGATTTCACTGATGAAAGTACAGAAATTCAGCAGCAGCCAAAAAAAGTCGGAATATCTATGTATATTTCTTACTTTCATCAATGATTTAAGGTCTTAAACGTTGAAAAGCCGGATTTTCACTACATTTATGCCATAGATACATTCATAATCCTTTTAATTCAGCCATAAAATTTTCAGATTTCCGGGGAATACAGGTATATCCAGAGCGAAAAGTGTTTGAAAAAGTTTTCAAATAATTTTCTCGAAGACGCTGCAGGCCTAACCCAAAACAAAAACGATATTTTTGGTACTCGAGTGACAGCCTGTACATATATCATTGTGTTTCAGTAAATAAATATTTTGATTTCGCTGATGAAAGTACTGAAATTCAGCAGCAGCCAAAAAAAGTCGGAATATTTATGTATATTTCTTAATTTCATCAATGATTTAATGTCTTAATCGTCGAAAAGCCGGATTTTCACTACATTTATGGCATATATACATCTATATTCCTTTCAATTCATTCATAAAATTTTCAGATTTCAGGGGAATAGAGGTATATCTAGAGCGAAAAGTGTTTGAAAAAGTTTTCAAATAATTTTCTCGAAGACGCTGTAGGCCTAACTCATAACAAAAACGATATTTTTAGTACTCGAGTGACAGCCTGTTCATATATCTTTGCTTTTCACTAAATAAATATTTTAATTTCGCCGAAGAAAGTACTGAATTTCAGCAGCAGCCAAAAAAAGGCGAAATATTTATGTATATTTCTTACTTTCATCAATGATTTAATATCTTAATCGTTGAAAAGCCGGATTTTCACTACATTTATGCCATAGATACATTTACTGTCCTTTTAATTCAGTCATAAAATTTTTAGGTTTCAGGGGAATACTGGTATATCTAGAGCGAAAAGTGTTTGAAAAAGTTTTCAAATAATATTCTCGAAGACGCTGTAGGCCTAACTCATAACAAAAACGATGTTTTTAGTACTCGAGTGACAGCCTGTTCATATATCTTTGCTTTTCACTAAATAAATATTTTAATTTCGCCGATGAAAGTACTGAAATTCAGCAGCAGCCAAAAAAAGTCGGGATATTTTTGTATATTTCTTACTTTCATCAATGATTTTATGTCTTAATCGTTGAAAAGCCGGATTTTCACTATACTTATGAATTAGATACATGTATAGGCCTTTCAATTCAGTCATAAAATTTTCAGATTTCAGGGGAATACAGGTATATCTAGAGCGAAAAGTGTTTGAAAAATTTTTCAAATAATTTTCTCGAAGACGCTGTAGGCCTAACTCATAACAAAAACGATATTTTTGGTACTCGAGTGACAGCCTGTACATATATCATTGTGTTTAAGTAAATAAATATTTTGATTTCACTGATGAAAGTACAGAAATTCAGCAGCAGCCAAAAAAAGTCGGAATATCTATGTATATTTCTTACTTTCATCAATGATTTAAGGTCTTAAACGTTGAAAAGCCGGATTTTCACTACATTTATGCCATAGATACATTCATAATCCTTTTAATTCAGCCATAAAATTTTCAGATTTCCGGGGAATACAGGTATATCCAGAGCGAAAAGTGTTTGAAAAAGTTTTCAAATAATTTTCTCGAAGACGCTGCAGGCCTAACCCAAAACAAAAACGATATTTTTGGTACTCGAGTGACAGCCTGTACATATATCATTGTGTTTCAGTAAATAAATATTTTGATTTCGCTGATGAAAGTACTGAAATTCAGCAGCAGCCAAAAAAAGTCGGAATATCTATGTATATTTCTTACTTTCATCAATGATTTAAGGTCTTAAACGTTGAAAAGCCGGATTTTCACTACATTTATGCCATAGATACATTCATAATCCTTTTAATTCAGCCATAAAATTTTCAGATTTCCGGGGAATACAGGTATATCCAGAGCGAAAAGTGTTTGAAAAAGTTTTCAAATAATTTTCTCGAAGACGCTGCAGGCCTAACCCAAAACAAAAACGATATTTTTGGTACTCGAGTGACAGCCTGTACATATATCATTGTGTTTCAGTAAATAAATATTTTGATTTCGCTGATGAAAGTACTGAAATTCAGCAGCAGCCAAAAAAAGTCGGAATATCTATGTATATTTCTTACTTTCATCAATGATTTAAGGTCTTAAACGTTGAAAAGCCGGATTTTCACTTCATTTATGCCATAGATACATTCATAATCCTTTTAATTCAGCCATAAAATTTTCAGATTTCCGGGGAATACAGGTATATCTAGAGCGAAAAGTGTTTGAAAAAGTTTTCAAATAATTTTCTCGAAGACGCTGTAGGCCTTACTCATAACAAAAATGATATTTTTAGTACTCGAGTGACAGCGTGTATATATATCATTGTGTTTCACGAAATAAATATTTTAATTTCGCCGATGAAAGTACTGAAATTCAGCAGCAGCCAAAAAAAGTCGGAATATTTATGTATATTTCTTAATTTCATCAATGATTTAATGTCTTAATCGTTGAAAAGCCGGATTTTCACTACATTTATGGCATATATACATCTATATTCCTTTCAATTCATTCATAAAATTTTCAGATTTCAGGGGAATAGAGGTATATCTAGAGCGAAAAGTGTTTGAAAAAGTTTTCAAATAATTTTCTCGAAGACGCTGTAGGCCTAACTCATAACAAAAACGATATTTTTAGTACTCGAGTGACAGCCTGTTCATATATCTTTGCTTTTCACTAAATAAATATTTTAATTTCGCCGAAGAAAGTACTGAATTTCAGCAGCAGCCAAAAAAAGGCGAAATATTTATGTATATTTCTTACTTTCATCAATGATTTAATATCTTAATCGTTGAAAAGCCGGATTTTCACTACATTTATGCCATAGATACATTTACTGTCCTTTTAATTCAGTCATAAAATTTTTAGGTTTCAGGGGAATACTGGTATATCTAGAGCGAAAAGTGTTTGAAAAAGTTTTCAAATAATATTCTCGAAGACGCTGTAGGCCTAACTCATAACAAAAACGATGTTTTTAGTACTCGAGTGACAGCCTGTTCATATATCTTTGCTTTTCACTAAATAAATATTTTAATTTCGCCGATGAAAGTACTGAAATTCAGCAGCAGCCAAAAAAAGTCGGGATATTTTTGTATATTTCTTACTTTCATCAATGATTTTATGTCTTAATCGTTGAAAAGCCGGATTTTCACTATACTTATGAATTAGATACATGTATAGGCCTTTCAATTCAGTCATAAAATTTTCAGATTTCAGGGGAATACAGGTATATCTAGAGCGAAAAGTGTTTGAAAAATTTTTCAAATAATTTTCTCGAAGACGCTGTAGGCCTAACTCATAACAAAAACGATATTTATAATACTCTAGTGTCAGCCTCTTCATACATCTTTGCTTTTCACTAAATAAATATTTTGATTTCGCCGATGAAAGTACTGAAATTCAGCAGCAGCCCAAAAAGGTCGGGATATTTTTGTATATTTCTTACTTTCATCAATGATTTAAGGTCTTAATCGTTGAAAAGCCGGATTTTCACTACATTAATGCCATAGATACATTTATAATCCTTTCAATTCAGTCATAAAATTTTCATGTTTCAGGGGAATACAGGTATATCTAGAGCGAAAAGTGTTTGAAAAAGTTTTCAAATAATTTTCTCGAAGACGCTGTAGGCCTAACTCATAACAAAAACGATATTTTTGGTACTCGAGTGACAGCCTGTACATATATCATTGTGTTTAAGTAAATAAATATTTTGATTTCACTGATGAAAGTACAGAAATTCAGCAGCAGCCAAAAAAAGTCGGAATATCTATGTATATTTCTTACTTTCATCAATGATTTAAGGTCTTAAACGTTGAAAAGCCGGATTTTCACTACATTTATGCCATAGATACATTCATAATCCTTTTAATTCAGCCATAAAATTTTCAGATTTCCGGGGAATACAGGTATATCCAGAGCGAAAAGTGTTTGAAAAAGTTTTCAAATAATTTTCTCGAAGACGCTGCAGGCCTAACCCAAAACAAAAACGATATTTTTGGTACTCGAGTGACAGCCTGTACATATATCATTGTGTTTCAGTAAATAAATATTTTGATTTCGCTGATGAAAGTACTGAAATTCAGCAGCAGCCAAAAAAAGTCGGAATATTTATGTATATTTCTTAATTTCATCAATGATTTAATGTCTTAATCGTTGAAAAGCCGGATTTTCACTACATTTATGGCATATATACATCTATATTCCTTTCAATTCATTCATAAAATTTTCAGATTTCAGGGGAATAGAGGTATATCTAGAGCGAAAAGTGTTTGAAAAAGTTTTCAAATAATTTTCTCGAAGACGCTGTAGGCCTAACTCATAACAAAAACGATATTTTTAGTACTCGAGTGACAGCCTGTTCATATATCTTTGCTTTTCACTAAATAAATATTTTAATTTCGCCGAAGAAAGTACTGAATTTCAGCAGCAGCCAAAAAAAGGCGAAATATTTATGTATATTTCTTACTTTCATCAATGATTTAATATCTTAATCGTTGAAAAGCCGGATTTTCACTACATTTATGCCATAGATACATTTACTGTCCTTTTAATTCAGTCATAAAATTTTTAGGTTTCAGGGGAATACTGGTATATCTAGAGCGAAAAGTGTTTGAAAAAGTTTTCAAATAATATTCTCGAAGACGCTGTAGGCCTAACTCATAACAAAAACGATGTTTTTAGTACTCGAGTGACAGCCTGTTCATATATCTTTGCTTTTCACTAAATAAATATTTTAATTTCGCCGATGAAAGTACTGAAATTCAGCAGCAGCCAAAAAAAGTCGGGATATTTTTGTATATTTCTTACTTTCATCAATGATTTTATGTCTTAATCGTTGAAAAGCCGGATTTTCACTATACTTATGAATTAGATACATGTATAGGCCTTTCAATTCAGTCATAAAATTTTCAGATTTCAGGGGAATACAGGTATATCTAGAGCGAAAAGTGTTTGAAAAATTTTTCAAATAATTTTCTCGAAGACGCTGTAGGCCTAACTCATAACAAAAACGATATTTTTGGTACTCGAGTGACAGCCTGTACATATATCATTGTGTTTAAGTAAATAAATATTTTGATTTCACTGATGAAAGTACAGAAATTCAGCAGCAGCCAAAAAAAGTCGGAATATCTATGTATATTTCTTACTTTCATCAATGATTTAAGGTCTTAAACGTTGAAAAGCCGGATTTTCACTACATTTATGCCATAGATACATTCATAATCCTTTTAATTCAGCCATAAAATTTTCAGATTTCCGGGGAATACAGGTATATCCAGAGCGAAAAGTGTTTGAAAAAGTTTTCAAATAATTTTCTCGAAGACGCTGCAGGCCTAACCCAAAACAAAAACGATATTTTTGGTACTCGAGTGACAGCCTGTACATATATCATTGTGTTTCAGTAAATAAATATTTTGATTTCGCTGATGAAAGTACTGAAATTCAGCAGCAGCCAAAAAAAGTCGGAATATCTATGTATATTTCTTACTTTCATCAATGATTTAAGGTCTTAAACGTTGAAAAGCCGGATTTTCACTTCATTTATGCCATAGATACATTCATAATCCTTTTAATTCAGCCATAAAATTTTCAGATTTCCGGGGAATACAGGTATATCTAGAGCGAAAAGTGTTTGAAAAAGTTTTCAAATAATTTTCTCGAAGACGCTGTAGGCCTTACTCATAACAAAAATGATATTTTTAGTACTCGAGTGACAGCGTGTATATATATCATTGTGTTTCACGAAATAAATATTTTAATTTCGCCGATGAAAGTACTGAAATTCAGCAGCAGCCAAAAAAAGTCGGAATATTTATGTATATTTCTTAATTTCATCAATGATTTAATGTCTTAATCGTTGAAAAGCCGGATTTTCACTACATTTATGGCATATATACATCTATATTCCTTTCAATTCATTCATAAAATTTTCAGATTTCAGGGGAATAGAGGTATATCTAGAGCGAAAAGTGTTTGAAAAAGTTTTCAAATAATTTTCTCGAAGACGCTGTAGGCCTAACTCATAACAAAAACGATATTTTTAGTACTCGAGTGACAGCCTGTTCATATATCTTTGCTTTTCACTAAATAAATATTTTAATTTCGCCGAAGAAAGTACTGAATTTCAGCAGCAGCCAAAAAAAGGCGAAATATTTATGTATATTTCTTACTTTCATCAATGATTTAATATCTTAATCGTTGAAAAGCCGGATTTTCACTACATTTATGCCATAGATACATTTACTGTCCTTTTAATTCAGTCATAAAATTTTTAGGTTTCAGGGGAATACTGGTATATCTAGAGCGAAAAGTGTTTGAAAAAGTTTTCAAATAATATTCTCGAAGACGCTCTAGGCCTAACTCATAACAAAAACGATGTTTTTAGTACTCGAGTGACAGCCTGTTCATATATCTTTGCTTTTCACTAAATAAATATTTTAATTTCGCCGATGAAAGTACTGAAATTCAGCAGCAGCCAAAAAAAGTCGGGATATTTTTGTATATTTCTTACTTTCATCAATGATTTTATGTCTTAATCGTTGAAAAGCCGGATTTTCACTATACTTATGAATTAGATACATGTATAGGCCTTTCAATTCAGTCATAAAATTTTCAGATTTCAGGGGAATACAGGTATATCTAGAGCGAAAAGTGTTTGAAAAATTTTTCAAATAATTTTCTCGAAGACGCTGTAGGCCTAACTCATAACAAAAACGATATTTTTAGGACTCGAGTGACAGCCTGTTCATATATCTTTGCTTTTCACTAAATAAATATTTTAATTTCGCCGATGAAAGTACTGAAATTCAGCAGCAGCCAAAAAAAGTCGGGATATTTTTGTATATTTCTTACTTTCATCAATAATTTAATGTCTTAATCGTTGAAAAGCCGGATTTTCACTACACTTATGGATTAGATACATGTATAGGCCTTTCAATTCAGTCATAAAATTTTCAGGTTTCAGGGGATAACAGGTATATCTAGAGCGAAAAGTGTTTGAAAAAGTTTTCAAATAATATTCTCGAAGACGCTGTAGGCCTAACTCATAACAAAAATGATATTTTTAGTACTCGAGTGTCAGCCTGTACATATATCATTGTGTTTCAGTAAATAAATATTTTTATTTCGCCGATGAAAGTACTGAAATTCAGCAGCAGCCAAAAAAAGTCGGAATATTTATGTATATTTCTTACTTTCATCAATGATTTAATGTCTTAATCGTTGAAAAGCCGGATTTTCACTACATTTATGGCATATATACATCTATAATCCTTTCAATTCATTCATAAAATTTTCAGGTTTCAGGGGAATACAGGTATATCTAGAGCGAAAAAAGTGTTTGAAAAAGTTTTCAAATAATTTTCTCGAAGACGCTGTAGGCCTAACTCATAACAAAAACGATATTTTTAGTACTCGAGTGACAGCCTGTACATATATCATTGTGTTTCAGTAAATAAATATATTCATTTCGCCGATGAAAGTACTGAATTTCAGCAGCAGCCAAAAAAAGCCGGGATATTTTACTACATTTCTTTCTTTCATCAATGATTTAATGTCTTAATTGTTGAAAAGCCGGATTTTCTTTATACTTATGGCTTAGATACATGTATAAGCCTTTCAATTCAGTCATAAAATTTTCAGGTTTCAGGGGAATACAGGTATATCTAGAGCGAAAAGTGTTTGAAAAAGTTTTCAAATAATTTTCTCGAAGACGCTGTAGGGCCTAACTCATAACAAAAACGATATTTTTGGTACTCGAGTGACAGCCTGTACATATATCATTGTGTTTCAGTAAATAAATATTTTAATTTCGCCGATGAAAGTACTGAAATTCAGCAGCAGCCAAAAAAAGTCGGGATATTTTTGTATATTTCTTAGTTTCATCAATGATTTAATGTCTTAATCGTTGAAAAGCCGGATTTTCACTATATTTATGCCATAGATACATTCATAATCCTTTTAATTCAGCCATAAAATTTTCAGGTTTCAGGGGAATACAGGTATATCCATAGCGAAAAGTGTTTGAAAAAGTTTTCAAATAATTTTCTCGAAGACGCTGTAGGCCTAACTAATAACAAAAACGATATTTATAGTACTCAAGTGACAGCCTGTATATATATCATTGTGTTTCACGAAATAAATATTTTAATTTCGCCGATGAAAGTACTGAAATTTAGCAGCAGCCAAAAAAAGTCGGGATATTTTTGTATATTTCTTAATTTCATCAATGATTTAATGTCTTAATCGTTGAAAAGCCGGATTTTCACTATATTTATGGCTTAGATACATGTATGAGACTTTCAATTCAGTCATAAAAATTTTAGGTTTCAGGGGAATACAGGTATATCCAGAGCGAAAAGTGTTTAAAAAAGTTTTCAAATAATTTTCTCGAAGACGCTGTAGGCCTAACTCATAACAAAAACGATATGTTTAGTACTCAAGTGACAGCCTGTACATATATCATTGTGTTTCACTAAATAAATATTTTAATTTCGCCGATGAAAGTACAGAAATTCAGCAGCAGCCAAAAAGTCGGAATATTTTTGTATATTTCTTACTTTCATCAATGATTTAATGTCTTAATCGTTGAAAAGCCGGATTTTCACTATACTTATGGATTAGATACATGTATAGGCCTTTCAATTCAGTCATATAATTTTCAGATTTCAGGGGAATACAGGTATATCTAGAGCGAAAAATGTTTGAAAAAGTTTTCAAATAATTTTCTCGAAGACGCTGTAGGCCTAACTCATAACAAAAACGATATTTATAATACTCTAGTGTCAGCCTCTTCATACATCTTTGCTTTTCACTAAATAAATATTTTGATTTCGCCGATGAAAGTACTGAAATTCAGCAGCAGCCCAAAAAGGTCGGGATATTTTTGTATAATTCTTACTTTCATCAATGATTTAAGGTCTTAATCGTTGAAAAGCCGGATTTTCACTACATTTATGCCATAGATACATTTATAATACTTTCAATTCAGTCATAAAATTTTCAGGTTTCAGGGGAATACAGGTATATCTAGAGCGAAAAGTGTTTGAAAAAGTTTTCAAATAATTTTCTCGAAGACGCTGTAGGCCTAAGTCATAACAAAAACGATATTTTTAGTACTCGAGTGACAGCCTGTTCATATATCTTTGCTTTTCACTAAGTAAATATTTTAATTTCGCCGATGAAAGTACTGAATTTCAGCAGCAGCCGAAAAAAAGTCGGGATATTTTACTACATTTCTTTCTTTCATCAATGATTTAATGTCTTAATCGTTGAAAAGCCGGATTTTCATTATACTTATTGCTTAGATACATGTATAAACCTTTCAATTCAGTTATAAAATTTTCAGATTTCAGGGGAATACAGGTACATCTAGAGCGAAAAGTGTTTGAAAGAGTTTTCAAATAATTTTCTCGAAGACGCTGTAGGCCTAACTCATAACAAAAACGATATTTATAATACTCTAGTGACAGCCTCTTCATACATCTTTGCTTTTCACTAAATAAATATTTTGATTTCGCCGATGAAAGTATTGAAATTCAGCAGCAGCCAAAAAAAGTCGTGATATTTTTGTATATTTCTTACTTTCATCAATGATTTAATGTCTTAATCGTTGAAAAGCCGGATTTTCACTATACTTATAGCTTACATACATGTATAAGCCTTTTAATTCAGTCATAAAATTTTCAGGTTTCAGGGGAATACAGGTATGTCTAGAGCGAAATTTGTTTGAAAAAGTTTTTAGTCAATTTTCATGAAGACGTTGTAGGCCTAACTCATAATAAAGATGGTACCTATAGTGCTCGCGTGAAAGCCTGTACATAGTTATTTGTATTTCAGTGACTATACATATATATTTTCAGTGTTTAAAAAAGTGACCTACCTAATTTTGTCGGGTTATGGGCTGCTACATTTTGGCTGCCAACTTCACACCGGTCTAAGCACGTTATGCTCAATTGTCTCATCTGTAAATGCTCATTGGTATAGCGACTCATCTATAACTGCTATAAGTACCTCGTGCGAGACTGTCAGCAGAGGCAACACAAAAGTCGGATACTATCTCGTGGGTCTACCATAGATGATGGATCTGGTGGCCGGCTCATAATCACGTTGTAGCGAGGCTGCTGTTGAAAACATGGCAATATGGGCAGGAGAGTGGACTCCTAAGACGTGTGCCGCATTTTTAATGTGAGTTGTTTTGATTCCTTATTTGTGATCCCTGATTTGATATCCCTGATATGAGGCATTCTTAATTTTGATTTATATGTCACGACGGTATCGAGTGTGATTCTCTACCGGTCGGCAGATGGTTTCCCTCTGGGTTTCCATATTCACTTGGTATTGAGTGTGATTCTCTACCACGGCAGATGGATGTTTTCCATATTCACTTGGTATTGAGTGTGATTCTCTACCACGGCAGATGGAAGTTTTCCATATTCACGTCGGTATCGAGTGTGATTCTCTACCGGTCGGCAGATGGGCTTCCCTCTGGGTTCCCATATTCACGTTGGTATCGAGTGTGACTCTCTACCACGGCAGGACAGTTGTCTACAACAGAGGCTGTCATGGTATACTAGTCAGTGTCGGTTTGGTTTAATTTTGTTTCTTTTGGTGTGAAAGAGGTTATGAGGGCCCTCGAGAGGATGATGAATGTGTTTATCTAAATTCAGTATGAATGTGAGGGCGAGTGTGTACTGTGTGATCTCATCTTGAAAGATTTTGAATGTTTGATTTTCATTTTCCAAAAGACAGTTCGATACTTTGTTCGTTATGGTTACAGTAAACAATCCTATTTCAACATGTCCTTTTTGTGTGTACTGACAGCAAATTCTGATGACCCAATGGCTGAAAATGGCGCCGGCTTGAGCTCTGAACCCTCCAGAGTTGCGGACGAGGACGGCCGCCCGTCAGGAGAGGCCGTGTTACAAGTCAATGCAAAACAAGCAGGCGTGGCCAGCCGCCGCGTCATCCATCAGGCTTTGCGAGGCCTAGAGCGTGAAGCAAGCGCATCGGCTCGTCCACTTTTCTCGGGCGGTCGGAGCGTGCGGACGTGCTAGGGATTTTTATTAATTCTTGTTGCATTTAATTCTTGTACCTACTTTTTTGATTTGAGAGTTCTATAAATTTTGTTTCCTTTAATAATTGTTTTTTTTAGTTAATTTCACTTCTGGTCGTTAACAATATTATAACAGACGTACCTAATCACACAAGAGCTGGGTCAAGCCTAAGGGCCACACCGCACCGCAAGCATGTTGAACAACAAAAGAAAAGGTTGGTTGGTTAGATCGCGTATGGTGTCACAGTTTTACGGAAATATACACTTAGTTTTAAGATACTTACCATTTTCAGGGTTCCATATCCAAAGGGTAAAATGGATCCTATTACCCAAGATAATGTAATACCTACAGTATTATTACAGCTACTAAGACAGAAATTGTCACAGATGATGCATCTCTGTTGCCACTATAACAACAAATACTAAAAAATAGAATAATATAAATATTTAAGGCGGGCTCTCATACAACAAACGTGATTTTTTGCTCGTTTTTATAGATAACGCACATAGTTTATGTTATTTTAAATAAATAAATTACTAGGCTAGCGTTTAATTAACCACATATCTCACTTGATGGGAAGCAACGATGAAGGTGTAACAGGCTTGTCTAGCAGTGGACGTCTTCAGGTTGTTCATGATGATCATGATGATATTGATGATGATGATGATGATGATGATGATGATGATGATGATGATGATGATTGTGACGATGTCATCCTCCTTCATCATCATTTCAGCTATTCACCTGCTTTCTTAGTTTTCGCATAAAATATTGGCCTCACATTATCTAGATTTAAATTTTAAATTAGAACATTAGTCGCATTCTTTTCATTTTCCATACATTTTGGTCATTCTTCATTCAACCGCCGAGGCGGACAGTCCTCGTTTGTGCTTAACCAATTTTCATAAGATATCTGTTACTAACAGATTAAAGTGCTATTTGTACCTCAAGTTATATTGTTACTACTAGTTGTTCCGTAAAAGTTCAATCGGAACAAGTTGTGATCTTATTTTCAGCATTTCGGACCATAACCACCTTAAATTATTGTTAAACGACACAATAAACCTAGTTCATCGAGATTTCTACAGTTTCATTCCATTAGCTCCTGATTTCCCACTAGTACCTACGTGTTCCCGTGAGAGTCCTCCCCTATCTGAGCTACCGGGAAGAAGCTTTGGGGGGACCTCCGAGACATGATGATGATGATGATGATGATGATGATAATGATTAATATCGAATCAAGGTATCTTAGTATGAAAGTAACGTCGAGTTACCTCTGAGCTGGAGGGCACGTTAAGCCGTCGATCCCGGCAGTAGTCGTAAGACAATAGTCGTCAAGCCAAGTCAGAAGCCTTCGGGCGGCCTACAAATTCTGACACCA
This sequence comes from Ennomos erosarius, assembly GCA_963580505.1. Taxonomy (NCBI): domain Eukaryota; kingdom Metazoa; phylum Arthropoda; class Insecta; order Lepidoptera; family Geometridae; genus Ennomos; species Ennomos erosarius. The sequence continues at coordinate 4,388,898 of OY756983.1, read as the reverse complement.
GGGCTGACCACTTGCCTACACGAGAAGAAGAAGAAGAAGCAGACCTTTGAGCCACAAGTGAAGGAATACATCGTAAGGAAACGAGCAATTTGAGAATCACAAAATTTGAGGCTATAATTGTGTCCTCTAAATTTATTTATTTATTTGTCCGTAGCAACAACCCGCATAGTCTTGTAAATTGAATGATTATGGATTATGGAGACTCTTTTCGTATGAAAGAAGACCCAGTGTCCCAATAACGGGAACGCACTTATGGGCCGATGACATTATTCGGTAGGTAATTTTATTACAGTCTTGTCACCCTACATGTCTGGATAATGGGCAAAGGTTTCGTATAACAAAAGGGCGAAAAAGCATTTCAAAAAAACTGAGGGTGCGTGTGGAAAAAAGTAGGCCCTTTATACCGTGCATAAAAATAACCATTAGCGTTTTCGCACGCAATCGTTCGTTTCGCGTGCTTTCTCGGTATTTTTTCGCATGTTTTAGATAATGGTTTATAACAGTTTTTTGTGATGGTAGTAATCACATTTTAATGTGCTTCGTTGGAATCGTATACGCTTCGACATTGTGAAAAAAAGGACTTAGACTGCATTTGAATTTTTATTTATATTAAGCAAACTATAATGTACTCGCCATTAGCATTCTGAGAACGAGAGATAGAGATTGAGAACTACTTATGGTCTCACTAATGCAATATATATACAGAAAAATTAATTAATTTTACGAACTCGAGTAGTAGAGCCGGTCTTATAGCTGACAGCAATCTCGTTCAGAAAACCTTTGGATGGTTAGAATGGGTTGTTGTACATTCGCCATAAAGTAAATTCGTCACGAAAAAAAGGATGTGTAAATTCGCCACAGCTAAATTTTTCTGATAAACTCCTCATTTTATTAATTTGCTTATTCAGTAGGGAAAAAATAAGCGGTGGCGTACTATCTATTTATTCTGAGGCAATTACAACAGTGAGATTTCTTTGAGAGTCGGCTAATTTAGTATTAATTTTCAAATAATCCTTAAAACGTACAATCATATAACATTAAATATTTATATTATAGATAACCAAGAAAAGATTCACCTCCATGATTAAAAAAGCCTGCCCAAGAAAGGTTCGAAACATTTACCTTCTTACGAGCACCGTCACTGATTCCCAACTTCAATTCTTACGCCTGAAAGTCAATTTGAAAAGGGTCATGGACAAGAATAACAATGTCGGCGAAAGTGAGAAGTTCCGACGAGACCGCCGAATTAACAAGACTACTTGAGCCCGAGATTGGGACCGGATCTAGGAATGACCTTTGTATTTTGTGGCAAGAGAATAACCGGCTTTCCTCTCTTCTTATATTAGCAAAATATAACGTTTTAAGTAGTATTAAAACGTAGTAAACAACCGTGAAAATTTAAAACAGAAAAAACCAAATATAAGTCTAAAAAACTACGTAAAGTAAAACATAGACACCTTTTTCCTTAATACTCACCAACCAACCAACTCCCAAAAAGAGACATCTAGGTATGTCCAAATCACATTTAAACAAAGGCTTTTCTTAGTTTGTTCAGATCTCATATTTAAAATCAATGTCTCTTGATTTCGTTGTTTTTTTATATACCTACCGTAACTGGTTAATAATCTCCAGAAGTAGCAACGACTTATGTCCATCTACATCTCTTAAGCTTGCACATCCCTCTCTATGACGTATCTAATGTGAGCATTTAGGTGCGTCTTACAGAGATAAGTACGAACATAAGAGCTGTCTAACTTTAGTGTAGGTATAAGAATTTTTTGCTAGAATACGATCTATTAAGCCTTGTCCTCTACAATCTAAGCCGGCATTCCAAGCTATGTATCAAAGTAGGATATTTACCGTGACAAAAACGCAGTGAACAACCGTGAAAGTTTAAAACAGTGTTTTATGATGATGTATGATCGGATAAATAAACTCCTTAGAATTTCTGATATAGATAACCTTCATAGGGCGAATTCTGTTCCTCAAACATTTAACTAAACTTATGGCGCTCCTTTCTGCGGACAGACAGTCTATCTTACGGACGTGCCTGTCTCAAAGGGACACCCAATCTCTGGTCAAAGTTAATTTATCTTCAGCCATTCAAACTTTGATTCATTTCACTTCCAGTCCTTCCCTGCCTCGGGGAAATGAGCCGAACATTTAATGAGGGTGTGATACGAGTTCCGTTGATTGCTGCGACTTATGAGCTGCCGAATTGAAACGCCTCCTCGTTTCATAATGACATGCAAATTACTTCGTTTGTCAGCATTCTTACGTACCCTGGCGAGGTGAAATTCACAAATTCGACGACGTTCGCAAATTTTGCCTACCTACTTACGGGATAATGTGCTGACGAGTTAACTTTTTTAATCAAAATGATTACGTATTCTACACTGCAAACGTTATTGGAAAACTGCACAAGCTTTAGGTTGACAAAACCGACATTTAATACAAATAGCTTTAGTTGCAAAACTAATACTTCACTGAAAGCGAGAGAGAAAGTAAGTCACCATAATCCTAGCTGAATTTGAACACATTCGCAATGTACTTTGGCCTTTTCATAAAATCCACGGTTCAATCTACCGTCAATCCAATTAAAACGTATCGCTGCACGATTGACTATAAGTAAATAGGTACTACCTATCTTGTTCCGGTTTCAGTCTTCAAGTATTGGCACTCAATCCTCGGCGGGAGGCTCTGATTGAAGTAGATTCATTAGCACAACACAGCTTGATAAGTTGAAGCCTTGAGATATACTTTAGCATAATACGCATGCTGTGCTCACTCAGGGTTCTGTGTATGGTATGATTCTATAGATTGGATTGTTTATGGAACCGCAAGGTAATATGAATAGATAATTATGCACAATATAGATCGTATGTGAAACAAGTTTTTGATAATGTAAATGTACCTATCTATGTGTATGTACATTTGTGGTTGCCTACTAGTATCACAGTTTCGTCTAACGCGTCTTTTCTCAAGAATCCTAAGTCAGTAATCAATTTACAAGCTACAAACTCGCTGAGGTATGAATAACTTTCAAGAAACACGACCGCTTTGTACCCAGGCAGACCACATCCCCTACCAATCTAAGAAGACTCACAGAAAGTCACTATTTAATCAGTAGCCCATTCTACTCTCAACTAGCGAGGGATCTTTGTCCAATGGTCGTTAATCCCAGATCCCCTTAGCATAATAAAAGTGCTATCGCGAATAAAAAAGTTTGACTTACACTCAGACGCCTCCTGAATTATTTATTTAGTAACTCTCAAGTTTATTGGTTCGGGAAGGAATATAAATACTTGAATATTTAAATAATGTATTTAAACTTTTGTAAAGCTTTCTGCTTTGTTAAAAAGAGGAATGAAACCAGGTGAGGGGTTGCTCATTAATTCAACGTGCAATCGGCTGTTATGCAAGTCAGCTGTGGCTAGATTTATGCGGGCGTTTTAGGTGGTGTCAGTTAAATCAATAGGGATCTAATTTGGATTTGTAAAACCTAGACGAATTTTAAGTCAATAATTGTCTATGGGTCATATTTTAATTCTACACTTTATTAAGTTTAGAAAATCTACGCTAGTAGATTATACATAAAACGTTATTAATCTATCCAATCTATTTTATATCCAATTCATTTTATTTGAATCTAATAATACTTTACCATGTATTACTATATTAATTCATGTAATCTATTATCTATTACTTGAATGAAACACACGAGCATTTATCCTACATAACAAACTATTAGATATATATATATATATATATATATATATATATATACAATCAATTTAGTTTATGTCCGTATCAAATAGATTCATCAAGAAAAACGAAACACCTGTTAGGCGTACACTTTATCTAAACAATGAGGGAAAACAACAGCCAAATAATACCAAATCATATAACAATAAAGCCTGTAATCATTCCGTATATGAGCATAACAACATAGCCCCTAACGCTGAAGGAAATGCAGCTATTTGGCTAAATGCCATTGTCATAATAGGGGTTTACTATGTTTACGACAAACATGAGCCGTGCTTTATATTCAATGGAATAATAACTTGAAATGTTTGAATAGGATAGTTACACCAAGTATTTATATCTGTAATATAAGGTTTTGTCCTGACCATGCGGTCCTGACTGACTGAATAGGCAACGGAGAGAGGAAACCGCTGGGCCTAGTTAAAACCTAAACTTAACTACTTGTTAGTTATATATTTCATTAGTTAGACAACAAAGAGTTATTTAACTATCTTTCCTGTTCTGACGTCGCGAACAAGTTTAGTTATTTTACTGACGCACAGTTTTTCGGCGGGCGTAGTGTGACGCTATTTTTGACCATTACGTTTTTGGTGAACATTTTCAATGTAATGATGCTCGGTAGAGATTTCCCTTCATAATAAACTATAAAAAGCTACAAGTATGTATTATTCCAAAACGGAGTAACTTGTTTGTAACTGCTCAGTAAGGCGAGTGCCATGAAATCAATCAGTGCTCAACGCTTCGCCGGTGCCAAGTGTCGGAGAACTCATATCAATCATAACACTACTTGGATGTGAACGATGATTGATTTTCAATAGGCACTAAGTAAGTAATTATAATACTTATTGTAATGGTAGTTATGTGCCAAGGGACTACGATATATGGTTGTTCTACTGATTTGTAGATGAGTATGTGTTTTTTTTATTACTGAGTTTTTGTGGTTCTATAATGTTCTGGTTTTACTGTTTTCATCAGGTACAAACAAAAAATAGCCCGAACTTAAAAAATGTAGTAATCGTGTCTAGAGAGTGTCTAGTTTATGTCCAGTGTTATTCATTTGGCCGAATACTTCGCCAACACGCAATAAATGTTGCTTGATAATCTTGCGTTATGCAGAAATAAAATAATTCGTAAAATAACCCGCGTTATTCCGTTGTATGGGATGAGGCATCTGTACTGTAGGTATTATATTATCTTGGGTATTGTAACGGTACGGGGTCCCGTTTACATTTATAAAATAGGTTTCTTTAGCAGGAAATAATATTGAAAATAACTTACACAATGTAGCTAATCGTTACTGAAGAAAACTATTACAGTAGTGTGATAATATTATAACTATTCTTAAATTGTTAGGAAAATGTGAAAATAGGCATCTGTGGAAACATCGTTACAGTAATAAAGTTCATTGATAACAACGCGTTAAAGTAAATTATCAAAAGCTAAACTATAATTTATTAACAGGATTAGAAGAATGGTTTAAACAATCTGATCGAATATTGAGTAATTAATTGCTTGTTCTAAAGAGGATAGATAAATAAATACTTATATCAAATTCTTAATTCTTTATGTACAGGTCATATTTTAAGCTGAAAACAGAGTCCACGTGGAGTGACTCCACGTGGAGTGCAGGCTCAGAATGTATGTACTTCATTCAGCGGAACGAATAAATCCACCAATCAGAGAGCAGTATACTAAATCTAGATGGTCATGACGAGCTGCAGAAGATGCTGGTCCACGTAGAGTGCGGGCTTAGAACGAACTATGTCGACCAATCAGAGAGCAGTATAGTAGATCTAGATGGTCATGACGAGCTGCGTGCAGTACCAGGTCCACGTGGACTGCCGAGGTTCTCGACCAATCAGGGAGAAGAATCGGGATGTGAAGAGCTGTGATTGGTTGCTAGGAACTGATGAGGAAGAGTTCTAGGCTTTATAAGGGGATGTAAGAGGGGATTGGAGGATAGTCTCGGGCAGGACGCCTGCAAATAATTAGCTAAGGAAATACTCTTTAGTTGTTCGGTTCGCAATATAGGGATTTGTTTCGAGATTCCTTACGGTATCGTTTAGTGCATTTTGGATTGCAGTGATTAAGGATTTGGATATTATTTGTGAGTAAAGTAGACATTTTATAATTAATGAGATTTTAGCTAGGGAAGCTGCATTTATTAAATATTTTCATAGGTTTTGCTCATATTAAGAAAGTTCATTTATTTCTTTGATTGAAATTGTATCAAGATGGTTTGAATTGAACCGAGCAATTAGATTCTAGTGTTTTAACTGAATAATTACTTACTAATAGAGATTCAAGAATCTGTAATGTATGTTTCTTACTTGTATTCAAGAGATATAAAGATGTCTGAATATTACTAATAGTGGTAGCTATTGATCTATTGTTAAATTATTATGCAATAATATAAGATTGATTTAGAGTGACACATATTACTAAAAGTAATCATCTATTTTTAATAGAGCTACTTATTGGTTTGGATAACCTAAGACTGATCATTTGTAATGAATTAAACTTATTCCATGGTTGGAACATCTAACTGGGACAACAGTTATTATTTGGCTAATAGCTTTCAGTTGATATTTGGGGCGAGAGTCTCCGAAAGTATACCTAAATTCCAAGGGGAATGCGGGATCTTTCAAATACAGCTTGAGAGTTAATGGCTGTATCGATGGTTATTATTAGGAGCGAGAGACTCCAAAAGTATACCTAAATTCCAGAGGGAATGCGGGATCTTTCTTATACAGCTTAAGGGTTAATAGTTCTTTTCTTCTTCATCTGATAGAAATCAGTGATCGGTCTGGGATAAACAGATTAATGAAGTAGCGAGGGTCTACATTTTACATCATTATAATTATGTGTTGAACTAAATCAACTTATATGTGAATAATCTAGTTTGGAAAGTATTCCAAGCAGTCAAAAGAGGGAGTGCTCCCTGACTGCTATTTATTGAGTTATATACTTGTATAAATTATGAGATTTAATATAAACCATTTTATTAAGGCTTTTGCTCACTCTGTTTTAGAAGAGTTCATGTTTATTTATCTGTATTGAATTGTAGAGATATTGTGATTCTGGATTAATAGAGTCTAGGCACCCAGCCTTCAAACTTGAGATAGTGGAGGTACCCACCCTTCTAATATGGGACAGTTGAGGAATCCAGCCTTCTAACATGGAAGTTGAAGGGTGGTACGGAATGGTTGTGAGGGGAGGATTGGAGATCATTGGGGGAAACCCCTAAAACCTTTTGTGTAATCCAGCAATGTATCTTTACAATAAATGCAAGAAATAAGGATGCTACATTGTCTATTATACATTCTCTATGTTTTCCAGAATAAATACGATATTTTCTATTTGGTAGAAAATGTAGGCCTTTAGGTCATCTTCAGTCTAGGTATTAGGTTAAAAATTAACTTATTTCGATGTTCAATTTATAGGTCGATTGTATCGCAATCTTACGTGTATTGTTTAGTGATTGGGTAAAGGGAATGTTTTTAAATAGGGCGTAGCTAGGGTTACGAAACTCGTAGACAATTCGTAGCGATTGGATTTATTTTCTTACTGAATTATTTTAGGTATAACTTTATTTGTACTAGTCACTTGTAGAACTTTAATACATATTTATATCTAAATTTAAAGTGAAATATCGTTAAAGGTTGTACTATAATTGTTAACATGAAATTCATACTATTAATTATTTAATCGGAGAAACATAATTTTATTACCATTTTAAAATACAAGTGAAAATAGCTTTAATTACGACATTAAAATATAGGTATTGATAATTAGTCTTTTATTCAATCTATCACGTAGGGAATAGCTTTATAGGTTCTTTATTATGCTTATACTTATTCGCTACTTGGGTATAATACGATCACAGCGGAAGGTTTATTCACTAGACGATTACTTAGCCAAAACATCAAACAATATAGGTACTGTTAATTAGCTTTAGTTAGGTGTAGGTTTAGGTAGGTAGTGGGTTAGCAGCTGTTTAGGTTAGTTAGGTTTGAAAAGTTTTATTTTAAAGGGGGGTTGTTACAGTATTATTATGTTTTTTACTGTGGGTTCAGTTCCTACTCAGGACAAACATTTGTGTGATGAACATTGAACATAGATGATTGTTCTCCGTCTGGGTGTTATATTTGTATGTATTTACAAACAAAAAAGTATCTAAGTATTATATCAGTTATCTGGTTCCAATAGTATACAAGCTATGCTTAGTTTGGGGCTAGATGGCGCTGTGTGCAATGTCCACACATATTTATTTATTTTGTGTTTAGAATTATTTCTTATGTTTTGTTTCATTCTATTATCATGCTTAACTAGTTGAAGTGCCAAAAATACATCATATCTCTAGATAAGTAGGTACCCTTAAGTTTTTTGTTTCAGGTGCGTAACTGTTAAAGACTAGAAGTGAAGTGAGATATTGATCAAAGAGCAACCTTATCAAACAATAAAAACTGTATTTAAGCCTTTTAAACATTTGACTATTTTCTAATTATGTGTTACTGAATTAGCTATAACAAATTCTAATATCATACTAACATTCCTTAAATAAAAAAAATTGCTTACGAAGAAATAAATAACTGAAATGAAAAATAGATAATCAGCCATCAGGGAATTGAATCCAAATCTATCAAGTTCTCAATCACGGAAACCATTTACTACACTCCACCGAAAGTTTCCTCAATCAGTTTTTTCTTCTGAAAACGTCGGAATATTGCTTCAGATGCTCGATGGTGCCAAGTGGGAGTCAATCAATCACAAATATTGACTGGGGTCGGGTAAATTTGTTTTTGGAGCGTGCCATTCAACATCTACACAATAATGCTTGTGTGCGAAACTGAATAGTAAAATGGGACGAGTCTCATATTGTAGATGCATGATCTGTCTATTTTAATAACACTATGAATACTTTACAAAGGCGAGCGCTTGAAACTGCAACTTGAGCTTGAACAACGTATCATTACCTGTATAATTGGACAGGTCGTATATAATTAATAGTTCCGATTTTGATCGCGCGCAGACTTATTTTGCACGTACTCTAGTGACATCTCCAGTGTTACAGACGTCCATACGCTACGGTAATTACTTCCTATATCAGAGAGCCGTAGGTATGCTTGTTTGTGTTACCCTATAAAATGAAAATAAAAAACTTTAAAGATATATACTGTAATGAAAGCAAAGCATGTTATTGGTAGAGCCACCTAGCTAGCTTCCGTCTTCATTATAAGTATTTGTCTTCAAGCACTTCATGGTATGTTCGTTAAAAAAATAAAGGCGTGGGATAAATAAGAAAAGCCTACCCAGCAGTGGGATGTAAAAGGCGGTGATGATGATGATGATGATGAAAGAATGAAGGCACTTTGCACGTTTTAAAAAGAAAACGAACAGAACACGCTTTTACATTTGATGTGCATCCGAAAATTCCAGATATTAGATAATTTAACGTTTATAACGGGATCCCAATTAACTTCCTAATTAGTACGTTAAATGAACACAAAGCGCAAAAAAACTGCAATCCCTGTAAATCTTTTGATGTACTTAAACGCGGAAAATTAACAAGTTGTCGTATCCTGCGACTTAATACCGAACTTCATTTAATTTCTCGTAACACTTAACTTTGTTATGCTTCTGATTTAAATGTTAAATAAGGGCAGACGATTGCTTTGAAAGGAAATGTACGCCTTACTCTTAATGTTATACATTATCTATACGAGATATAATTAAATTGGAGGTAGTGTGTTGTAGCCATGTGGTTCCGACGTAAGGATACGATCACCCCATTTTTTCCTATGGGTGTCGTAAAAGCTGGACTGAGGTAATATCCATAAACTGGGCAGCATGGAGCCTTCTTCTCTTTTTGCATTATAATCTCAGTGATCAACAACACGCCTGCCAAGCGTGGTGGTTATATAAAACATAATAAATTCAATGTGTCTCTAAACACACTGAATATAACAACAGCGCGATGTAAAGATAACTTGCACAAATTACAAAACAGATTTACTTGGCATAAACTGAAAAATAGAGCATCAAGCTCACGTAACTAACGTAAGATCACGTAGCTGAAATTCATGGAAGCGCTCAAACTCTATTGAATATTGTAACCACAAACCATGTGCGGTAACGGTAGCTCTCTAACCCACACACATTGGGAAACTGGGTCTGCGACAAACTATCATGAAAATGAGCCCCTGAATTGTCGCAACCGTCGCGGTTTGCGTTGAAGTACACCTCACATGGAAATGTCAGCAAGGCTTGCGTTCATCATCATCATCATCATCATTAACAGCCTGAAGACGTCAACTGCTGAACATAGGCCTCCCCTAAAGAGCGCCACTTTGAGCAGCTGCTTGCCTCTTGCATCCATCAGCATCGACATTAACAATAATATTACTTAATCGCATAGTTTTTATTGTTAATTCGCCAATCATCGTTTTATCGAGGACATTGAAATATTCCTGATTGAACAACAGTTGATGGATTGTTGCTAATTTTGGACCAACATTTGAAGCACACATTCGTAGCGCTCCTTAGTCGCTTTACTACTATTATGAATCATAACAAAAAAAAACACGAAATGGTTAAATTTGAATAATTTCGACGTGTAAACATTAAAATTGCAAACCCAAAAAGAAAGTTCCCGAAAGGATTTTCGGTTCCCATTTGAGCTCGCATTTCGGGAAAATAAAAGACTGTCGTGGCGGGAAATCACCCGCTGCGGATATCTAGGCACGTCGCATCCGCGAGCCCAGGAGACGCGATCGAGCTGGCCACCTGCGCCGCTCCCTTATCCCCCGCACACCCGCGACGCAGTCAGCCTCCGAGCGTCGCGCGGTTCGTACGTACGCCGTCTCCTCTCACGCGTTTACGAACCTGAAACCCTTTCCATGACTTAAAAGTCCAAACTTTAAGTCAAAACTTTATGCCAAACCCCAATTTGGCAAAACTTTTCCTTTTGTGTAGTGCACCAGTGGTTTGTTCAGGATTCAGTTGTTTATTTAATTGTTTGTGAAGGCGCAAAGGTTTCCTATTCTTGGTTTAATTTAGGGTGAGTTTGTATTTATTAAAATTTAATCTGTAATATTTTCTATTGAATCTAAAGCCTGTATTGTATAAAATCCGCAATATTGTGTAAACATACCATTCTCTCAGCAGAATTTTCAGTGGAAACGTACCTACACAATTTGTGCAGCTAAGTATAGTAGAGACAATAATTACTTATGTATTAGACAAATTGTTTCACACAGTTAAATAAATCTGTATTTAAGTGCCATCGTCAGTATTATTATAGAAATAAAAAAACATCATTGCATTGTACAGAAAATAAATATAAATTATCATTTCAAAAATGTAGGCAATGTTTTTATGAAAATAAATAGCTACTACGAAGACTAAAGGTTTATAATAATAATAATATAAATCTAAGAAATCCTATTTTTAATGCTTCATTTATGGCAATAATGCATAATTATATATACTATATAGGTACCATCACAGATATTATAATAGTTACTTATGTACCTAGCTGCCTCCTAAAAACAAACGAAGGTAGGTATGTATCTACTTATACTACGTAGGTACTCTAAAGCCTCTTATAAAACTGTATCTTATAAGTACCTAATTACGCACCTATCTATTAGGTATTCAAAGAAGATACGCTTGAGATAAGATAACATAATTCAAATGCAGAATATTATATTCAAGCACCATATCGCAATAAATATTCAACAAAACTAATGGCTATACTTATTTTTCTAAATGTGACATAGTTCTCAATACCTTAATGTTATATTTGCACGCGTACGTAGTAAATACTAGTATTATTTAAATCTGTGTTTATTTGACGTACACAATTTTATCTATGTTCTTTGGAAAACATCTTCAAAATGAGAGAGTAGTAGAATCTATTCTATATACTTACATAATAATAATACTGTAATTGTAACTGTATAAATCATTGAATATTTTATAATAGGTACTTTTATTGCGTTACACTTATTTATAAATATATTATTATAATTTTATGTAGAAGTAGAACAAATTTATCTTTTTTTTGGCAGTCTGTCTCTTTAAACTCACGTTACGCAGAAATTACTGGATTTTGATGCAATTTGGAGTGATCATAGTTAAGTTTTAGGAATTACAATAAAATCATAGTCATTGCAAGTATATGTTAAATATATTAAAAAATTGATTCGTTGTCCGTGGTCTTATTGCGTAATACTACTGGTAGGTAGTATGGACCATGGATAATATTTTTTGCCCGTGGATATAGTTTATCTATAGGACTATGGACAAGTAGCATTGCCCATAATACTAAAACCTATATCTAAAGTATTTATTATAGTTATACCTATCTCATATTTATTCAAAAACATTTTTTAATTCTTCTCTGTCATAAAAAAAATTAATACTTACAGGCCGACTTGCGCGTTCACTCTAACCTCGTGTTACCTGAATAAATGCCTAACTCGGATTATTTCTGTATTTTATCTTGCACGTTAGAAAATTGACCACTTATCCCGTTATATATTTAACCCGGGGGTAATTTGACATGTTGATCCTTAAGCGGCTTTCACATACTTGGCAAACAGAGAACATCAAATAGCAAACACGAACTTGAGGATGGGTGTGTGTATTTTTATTTTGGTGTTTGCCGGTTTGCAAACACACATGTATCACTGGCAAACACCATTGATCGGTATCAGTGTCGGAATTGTGCATAGTTCTAAGGATTTGACAAATACGTTTGTCGAACGACACAGCTGTTTGTGATGTATTCAAACGTTTGACAGTAGTACGCGCGTAGGGTTGCTAACCATACATTAATATATAGAACTGCACTATATTTCAAGGCTGTGTGCTAAACGCTGTGCGCAACTAGTAGGTTCTATATATCTCTTCGAATACTGCCCGCGAATAATTGAGATTATTCGCTGCGGCTTAAATAAAAGAGGTTATCAGTATCCTATGTGTTCCAGTATCCAGCATAAAATATAAGCTATAGCTAGCATGCTACTCCTTCGATCGCATCGTCACTTTCAAGTTGCCTGTTGCCAAGTTTCAACATGCGGTCAGTAGCTATGCCAATATAACCTTCTTCATTTAGGGCCTCACTTATAAACGCCGCTTAAAGTTAGCCATTGCTTAAAACCTTCTGTCAACTTTTGACTGATTTGAAATGTCACGCGGGAAAACACTGACTAACTTTAAGCGGCATTTATAAGTAAGACCCTTAAAGTAATGTCGTTCCTGCTTTCTATTCCCGCCATATTCACACGAAGGAAATTCCGATATGAATTTAAAATCGCGGAGAACAAAGAAACAGATAGTAATAAATATCCCTTTTGATTTTACTTAATGCATATTTTATGATACTTTTAATTTAAAAAAAGACATTAGATAGTGTTTATAAAAATGAATATTTGATAAATAATATATTTGTTTATCTTTTGTTTTTTATTATATTAAAAAGATGCTATATATTTCTCCGAAAAAAAATGTTGGCAGCCCTAACACGCTCGTCGCCTGCCATTATTTGCCCATCCATACTTAGTACTTTTGACTATCCTGTGGATGCAGTGTATGTGTTGAGTAATTTGTGGTCGGTGTTTGGGGTACTAGGTGTTTGTGGCAAACATCAAGCATGTAGAGGCGGCTTTAGGTATGTACGTTTTATAAGTTTTAAATTGACACTGGCTGAAAATGTTCTATTGATACCTCTCCAAGAAGTTCTATAATAGTACTTATATTCCATACTAACTGGAACAAGCACTTCGAACAGAAACGATAAGTTTTTCGAGAAGTTTTTTTTTGTGTCTCGAGTTGTGAATGAGATTAAAATAAAGTAGTAGGGCCGCAGTTTCATCTCTTCAATCACATAAGAACCGTGTGTAGCATAGGATGCTTAAACAGCATGTGCTATGAATACAAACAACAAAGGTACATTACATACATAGACTGCTAAAGGCATGCCTAGCTCTTCCTCCGGTAGGTGGTATATTCCCAGTTGCCCCCACATGGATCGCCCCCAGTTTAGTACATGCATGCTACAGCTTCTAATTTTACTAAATCTGATAAAATTTAGTTGATTAATTTACGAAGTAACGGTATTTTGCTATCCCATAGAAAGTATGATTTCTGTGCGATTGACTACTGTATTGTTTTTTAATACAGTTTTAGTAAAAGTAAGTAGGTAAGTCAATTTTACCTAATTTCATTATTTTACATTCATCGAGAATTTACGAAGTTGAGTTTATTATGCATGTAGAATCTGGTTGGTGCTCGTGAAAATGAAACGATGGGGGGCTTGAGGCAGCAAAGTATTCTATATTTTCCGACAAAACTATTTTTAATTATTAACACCGCAGAAAAAAACTCTCACGTCTTCCATTCACATCTTGCATGTCTCTCTTTCTTCCTTCGTTCATAAACTCTCACACCTTTTTTACATTTAGATTGTCCGTTCATAAACTTTATCAGTTTTTTAATCCTACATGTATTCCCATGAAAACAGGTTAACTACCTCCGATAATAAGGCATAAGAAAAAGACAGACTACTCCATGGGTACACAACGTACTATCTTCCTCAGACCACGTTTCTCTCCAAACACGATAGTCTAATGTAAATTTTACGGCATTAAAATTAAAGTTTAGTTTTGTATAATTTACGATGCTATGAGCTTATTCCAGTTAGTATAGAATATGTATACCTTGTACCTTTCAACTTCAAATACATAAGTCAGGTGTAATTTTGTTTTACTCTGTGCATTGAGCCGGAGGTTTACCAACTTAAAGCCCGTCACACACGTAGCTATAATATATATTAATATATTTATAGCTAGACATATTACCTTATGTTTTCTATACAAATTCTCGAGGGACCGCACACGCAGCTATAATATATATTTCTGTGACCAACCTATACCGTAATATATATTATGGTATATTTTTATATTATTGTATATTAATATATATTATGGTATAGCGAGACATATTTTGAATGTACAGCATGTTTCAACATATCCGACGCGCTCCTCGGACGCTTCTCCCCTCTTACCATTCCTGCCGCTTTGCCTGGGGGTCTAGCAAAGATCCCAAATGCTAACGCTATCTCCAAAAATGTATTGAAATGACATTAATCGCTTACTTTTCCACAAAAGTAAGCGATTTCAAAAATGTCATTCCAGTACATTCTGGAGCTAGCCCGAAGCTTTTGGGATCGTTCGGGAAAATTTGGCGATAGCGTTAGCGTTTGGAATCTTAGCTAGACCCCCTGGGCCGCCTCCGCCCGACCAGTGTGGTCAATTTAGGCGATATATCGCCATTTAGTCTACTCGGGACTAGGCATCGGCGATGTAAAAATCTGATTGTCGACTGGTCACTTTTTATACTACCTCAGGTACAAGTCATTTAAATTAGCCAAATTATAAATAAACTACTTTTCATAAAAACTATATCCACCTTATTAGGAGTGTGTGATATTAATTGGAATGGTCGTCTGAAGAACTATCAAGTAAATCCAATAACAATGCACTTCTTGTTGAATTCATAATTACCTACTGTGTTTTGAAATCAACCTTTATTACAAAACACGTGTAAACGCTAGGCCGACCATCAATGAAATGAAGGAAAATATATATATATTATAGCATCGTCTACGTGTGTGACGGGCTTAACCCCTGTCAATATTCCGAACGTGCAAGAGAAAATGTCTGGATATTTCTGTTTACCAACTTAACTCGAATTACTAGCTCTGGGTTAGGTATTCAGTTATAATTTTAAACCGAGAACGTGCAAGAGGGCCACAGAGTTTCATTTTAATAAGTGAGACTTAAGTCAATACACTGAACAAGTCTGGATCAAAAATACTTCACCTAAATCAATATACCAAAAATATCGTTTTCAGGTAGAGCGGGCTCAGAAAGATACCTAATATCCTTTGAGCTTTTCACCTAAGTAAGCAAACGATTAATATGGAATTTGATATTTATTGCTGTGAAAATAAAGTGTTAAACTCCGTAAATGGCTAGCCTAAGTATTTATCTTTTAGTAAATATGTACAAAGTATTTCTAATTGAAATGGTCTAGGTAGCGATTGACCGACGACCTGGTGAAACCCATGGGGAGCCGATGGTTGCAGGAGGCTTGCAGCCGCTCGAAGTGGCGCTCTCTGGGGGTGGCCTATGTTCAGCAGTGGACGCCTACGGGCTGTTGATGATGATGATGATGATGATGATGTAGGTTCTTCATTGAAATTCTTGATTTATTACAGTGCTATAACTGCCACATGATTTCACCCACAGTAGAAACACAAAAGATAAACTTTCACACAATTTCAGGGAAAAAAATGTATTGTTACGTATAAGAAGTACACTTATTCAACACTCACATGATAATAATAAAGTTATAATTGACTTACACTTAAGAAGGAGAAATATGAGGGAGATAAAAATTGCTAAAACTAAAATTAAAAATTAACAACAATGCAGTAGGTAAACTTAATCTGAGATTATACCTACGCGCTTTTCATCTAATCCATTCAGCTGTTTCAACAATGCATGGTAAAAATACCTACTTAATACATGCATACCACAGAGCTATGAAACAAATGACGTTTCGTGTAGAGAGGAAGCGTTTTTTTTGCTCTATGATGCATACAGACAAGATTTATTAGGTTGTGATAATAAACACCACTTTTTTCAAAAGAGTACGTAAAGTAGCGGCTGCGTGGCTAAAGTTCATTGTAAAACACATGGTGTTGTTATCTTTCACGATAGTTTAGTAAGTAGGCCATTTCTAAGTGGATACTATTATAAATTAAGAGCTAGTGGTTTAATTAGCCAAGGTTGTTTAATTTTACTTCATGATTTTAGAACATCATACAAGTGCCGAAGATCTTGTGGAAGCTGTGGGAAGCCGTAGGATGCAGAAGGTCAGCCGCTCAAAGTGGCTCTCTCTGGGGCTTATATTCAGCAGTGGACGTCTTCAGATGATGATGATGATGATGATACAAGTGCCACATGAAAACAGTTTGGTCAATTTTCGCTCCGACTGTCACAATGAGCTTTCTTCAAAAGATATTGTAAAATAATTTATTTTGTCCAGAATTTTCTATTTGAGCCAAGTTGTATTTCAGATTCTATCAAAAAGTAGACCTAACTCAAACTGATTGGCACCTACCAAGATACTTGTTTTTGTGATATGAAGGATTTGACAAAGAATAAGAAAATTGACATATACAGTAGAATGAAATAAAATTCATTAAGTTTGCTCAAAAAATTCAGAATATTTTGTATGATTACTGAGATCTTCTGTTACATTTCAGTGCAAGTTTAGATTTTTTGTAAATCAAGTTTGAAAGACTTGCAGTATGGTAATATTAGCAAAAAAAAATTAAAAAATCTTATTGCTATTCTGTTGAACAGGGAATTAGTTAAACAATACTAATCTTTAATAACTTCGTCCTATCTTTTCATCCAAAATACCGCAGAATCTGAAAACAAAGGTTTTCAATCAGTGTGTGTTGTCAGTGATGACTTATGGCACTGAGACTTGGTCCCTTACTGTTGGCCTGATGAGTAAGCTCAAAGTCGCACAGCGAGCTATGGAGAGAGCTATGCTCGGTGTTTCCCTGCGAGATAAGATCCGGAACGAGGAAATCCGCAGAAGGACTAAAGTGACCGATATAGCCCTTAAGTTAGCAAGTTGAAATGGCAATGGGCAGACCACATCGCTCGCAGAACTGACAACCGATGGGGAAGAAAGGTTCTCGAGTGGCGACCAAGAACCGGAAGGCGCAGCGTAGGCAGACTCCCCACTAGGTGGACCAACGACCTGGTGAAAACCGCGGGGAGCCGATGGATGCAGGAGGCGAACAGCCGCTCAAAGTGGTGCTCTCTGGGGGAGGCCTATATTCAGCAATGGACGTCTACGGGCTGATGATGATGAATGTTTAATATTATAAAATTAACTGGTACTCATTACAAGCAGTCTGAAGTTTCAAAAAGCTTAAAAAACCGAAACCTTACCCAAAAGTACCTTCACCTCTCCGCCTACAAGTAATATGCGTGGGTCGACTTGAGATATGCGGTGACGTGAACAATAAACACTGTGAGAAGTTGCATAATCCATGCGATAAGTTTAGCCGGTAATCGGTTTTGTAATACGGACGCGAAATTAGTGATTGACAGAGATAAGAAAATGAGAAAATCGATGTATTTGGCTGTCGCTGACGTAATCATTACCAACATTGTACGCGGTATGAAGCTAGGATAGTCGGCCACCATGTCTGTGTCTAGGTTAGGTTTCAATAACAATGTATTGATTATAGTAAGGCTTTATGGGTATCTATGTAATGACTATTTAATTTATGTCTGTTACGTTATTGATGATTATAACAAGAACTGATTTTTAAAGTGTAATCCACACCTTAAGCATAAGCCATAATATCTTTATAGATTACAACAGGAGTAAAAAACATGGTTATATGACAACTTTTGTTTAAATAGCGGTGCCTTACGTTTTACGTGAAAAAAAAAAACAAACTGAAAATGAAAAATTTATTAATAGCGTATTAGCTACATGTCTAAAACATAAATACAAAATTGTCATTAATATTAATTTGGGTAAAATAGTACCCAAACGCGTACGCGTAGTACGCGTGCGTGTTTGGTTAATGATCTTTAGTCTACCTTACTGGAACCTCATCATTCTTTTTGTGATAACCGTACCCAAAATGTATGTATCGTACCAAAGGGGAACATAGGTAGGTACCTACAAAATATTTTGTAATCCTAATCCCTAGAAAACAATACGTACCGACCAATCGCTAAAAAGAAATACCTACCTCAGTGAAATGACAACAGCCGCAGAAATCAAATGTACTTACCTACACCCTTAAATGTCTGAAGCAGTACCAACGATCAAAGGTTACTGAAAGCCCTTCAACCGTACTACAAAATTCTCTATAGAAATTTCCTGACCTCATAATTTTCCGAGTGATAATTGTGTTTCCGGCTTCAGGTTGTGAAGGGGCTGAATTGTGAATTGGGATTATGAAAATCACTAGGTATATATATTGAAGTAGTCAACCACTCCATCTCTACCTCAGGGCGCCGTGAGAGCCGGCTACGAGAATAATATACAAAGAACGGGCATATTTCTCGATTAATTAAAATTTTCTGCGATCACCGAGCCGGCTAAGCGGTGAATTGTGGCAATTTTCTCTTATGATAAACATCCAAAGTGACATTTCATGGGAGAGGCCTGTGTTCAACGGTAGACTTCTTCCAGCTGATGATGAAGTAGATAATGAAAATTATATGCTGTGGTCTATTTGAGGTATCCCAAATTCAGTCTCAATAGTTGATAATTTGGACCAACCAGGGGCTTTGTGGGAAGTAGTGAATATTTATTGTTTATCCCATTGTCTTGCACCTATGTGGAGATGCAAAGAAGAGATCTGTGTTACTTTTGCAAAAATATAAAAAATATTAAAAGTAAGCGTTAAGGTTTTTGGTATTTAAATAAGTAAATACTACTCCATTCATTTTCGAATAATAGACATTATTATTGTGATGCACAGACCTAGAATTTTTTCGTTATGTTGTAATGAATGTAATATTTATGTAGTGTGCTAAGAAATTCAAAAGAACGGATACACGCGGTCGCGCGAAAATAGCTAGTCACCAATAAGCAGCAACTAGCAACTATTCTTGTGACGATGACGGATGCGGGCTCGTTGGCTGCGCTATCTCTAAACAAAGAAATGTAAACAGTGTGATTAATGACGTCACTGCTCACTGTGTGTCTTGGACGTAACATTTCAGGGAGATTGCATCACAGATGGCCGAAATTGTGGTCTCAGAATATATAGCTTTTTATACGCAATGTGAATATTTCAGACAACTTAGGAACGCGTCCCCGCATCGAATATTGCTTTGTTTTGTGCAGGAGTGTTTTGGTAAACCGATAAAAAGATAAAAAACAGTGATATGAGCCATCTGTGTCGGATTTATTTCACGGTATTTAGGCCGTAATCAATCTAAAATTTTAGGGTAAACTATCCATTTATCCCAACAGAAATTGACTCGGTGGTACCTATACAAAGTCAATTTCTTCATACTAATATGTATGCAAACAATGTAAAATTAAAATGAAAATATATATTACAACACAATTGAAAGAAGTCATTGACAGGTAGCTACGTAGTACGTGGACTTTTGTAATTTTTTATACCTTTATACACCTATTTAATTATCACATCACACATACAAGAATAATGTAAATTTATATTAAAAGTGACATCTTCTCTGATTTTTGGGTCCGGCTGCATGAATTTAGAAGAAATTTGGCATATGGAGTACTTAACTAAAGAAAGAACATATTTATAAAGAATCCAAAATAATAATTTTAAAGAAAACGAAAGTGGAGGCGCCTTAAAAAATAAGCATTTTGAAAAGTTTAAACTCAAATTTTCACGATTTCTATCATCAAATGAAAACTACGTAAAAAGCTTATTAAAAGCAATCATAAATTGAACTTTATACACTGTAATAAAAAATAACTAGCGCGTAAATGTGGATTGTTTTTTACGTGTAGAAATGTACAATTTATTTATTTATCCATGACTGCTGAGCGGCCGAATGGGATGATTTATTGTGCACGTATGCGTCTTTGAAGTTTCGAAATTAGGTACGTAAATACGTTGATATAAAAATCTTTATTTTATCTGATAGTGATGTATAAATGGTACCTACAATATCAGAATATAATAATGTACCCTTTGAACCTTTGAAGATTTGCGACTTGACGATCTGGACGCAAAGCGCCCTGTTCATAAAACTCGAATCAAGGCCCTTTAAATAAATAAATAAATAATATTCAACATCATAATAATAATTATGTCTGTTCCAGAAAAAACCCTTTTTACAATATTTTTGTTATGGTGTACTAAAACTGCTTGGAGTAGATACCGAATGTAACTTCATTTATTAATATCTTCTTCTTCTTCTTCTTCTTCTTTAATGGCTTTCTATCGCTTTTTTGCAATAATTCTGCCAATTTGTACGGTTATGTCAAGTCAAAGTCATATTTTGTCAGTCAAAACGCCAACAGTAAAATGGTGGATATTTTACTGAAGGCTCTAAAAGAGGCCGTTGAAGCAAAAACGAAAATACATGGTTGTATGATCTTAAAACCATTTGCCAACACTCGTGCACGTTCACAAACACTTAACGGATAATAATCCACCCTTATTACACGTTAAAATTCAGAATACACAGGTTTTGAAAAATAAATCCAAAAATCGCAACCGCCATTGTCGTAGTTTCTTCAACAACCCATTTATTAATTTATTAAATATAAAACAGTTTTGACAAATATAATGTTGTGACGTGTGTTTAATAATTCTAATAACAATGTTTTGACAACATTTATTATTAAAAAAATAAGTTTGATTAAATAAATATATACCACAGAGCTATGAAACAAATGACGCTTCGCCGCGTTTTTTTTTTTTTGCTCTGTGATATATACTATGTAAACAGCTGAAATATTGAATTAAAAATAATTAGCGTTCATAATTGTTTCAAAACTTAATTAATATCTGAAACGTTGACCCAAAAGGTCACGTCTTGCAGTCTCAGTCAATGTTGCGAAGAATTAATCAAATTAATTTATGAAGATAAATTTAATTTGATTTGGTATCTCATAAATTTCGCCACCTTGCGCTTTTAAATATTTGAGAATAAATTATAATTAGGTTCATCAGCATCACACGTTGAGACGAAGCAGACTCGTTATAGAGCAAAAAAGTCGTACTTAAATATCTATAAAAAGTTTATTTGAACAGCCTTTTGTATCAGAGCCTACGTACTACTAAGTGGTATGGTAATGTACCACGACATCTAAAATAATAGTTCAACATACCACTAAAGTGGGTTTGTTTATTATTTTTAGAGTAAAACTGTTACTATATTTTATTTTTAAAGTTTTGTTTCTAAGTATTATTACCTCCTATAACATTAAGTAGCTGCACATCATTTATATTAATGGCAATGTTTTCGTAATTTGGCAGAATAAAGTCTCACCATAATAATTAATTGGATGTACCTACCAAGAAAAACTGCTTGCTAATCCAATCACATTATTTATTATTTAACCAAAGTTATTTTGATTAAAATTAAGCAATTACATAAATAATAAACTAATATTATTCAGCAGTTGGCTGAGGTTATAATGTAAAAACATAATTAAAAACTGTAATTTAAAATACTGAGACAGAGACACTGTAATCTGTTATGAGCGGCCGTGACGCTTAACACTAGGTGAATGACCAGCTCGCCACGTCGTTCGTTTACTAAGACAAAAACGATAATATTTCTAATCCACGTTTACAATCAGAAGCGGTTTAATATTAACATTTTTCAGCAGGATCTCTTAATTCTTGGGTTAAAAGTAGCTATAGTCAATGGTAGTTATTTACTAGCGAACATTTTACACAAATCACAGATGGAGCTACGTCACGTCGTCGCTATTCGAACGAAATCCCAAGTATTTTTGCACTAAAGGTTTGTGACTTTAGTGAGAATGTAGCAATGTAGCAAAATGGTCCTGTCGAGAGGGCACGGACGTGATAGCATCCGCAATAAATCTGCTGAAGGAGTTGTTTATTTCTTTTAATTTCCTATTTCAAATAAACATCTATCGTTTTTGAACACGCGCATCGTTGCCTGTTTTGTTGATCTTTGATTTATCGACTAGCCAAAACTGCTATCTTGTTTAAACTATAATAAAATTTTGATTATATGTCTTGAAATGGCGATAAGAAATATTTATCAGCATTTCTTAAAAATGAAAAGAATTTTTGGCTAAAAAAGATAATAAATACTTGGCATACCACGGTTTTGCCCACAACTCTTTAATACAATCTTACTGCAAACCCTCGTTATGGGGTTGAATTTTTAGAATTTCTTTCAATGTCATCTTCACACCATATAGAACCTCCAAATATTAAATCTGTATGTCCAATGGTTTGTTGGGCTGTACGTTGTTTAAGTATTAGTCAGTCAATCACTCAGGATAAAGCCTTTTATTCTTTTTAACAAAAAATATCTTATCCCTACTCCACCTTTAGAAAACCGTACACGACAATGTGTTTAGATTTAAATACTTAGTACAGAAATAAGCGTGAATCTTTCGTCGCTCTTGAATCAGCTGTAGTCTCATATCTCGCCAGAAAACACTATTCATCTAAGAAGGCGCCTGTCGTGCTCGGTGGTTACGAGTGAATCATCAATAGTTCATCTGAATGAAAAAATCTAGGCCAGAGTCTTGAGCGCTCTCCGTGTTTTTATGAATTAACTTGTTTTGATATTCCAATTTCAGCGTAGAACGAACGGTTTGATGGAATACAAATGTACCACTGTATAAAAATCCGCATTGCAATGTTTGTTTACGAATGGCTCACGGAAACTTAAATCTTTGTTATTTTTGTTTCTATTTTCCAACGTTTTACGGTTTTTGCGTAGGTTTCCCATGCATTTAGTATCTACAATATTTTCACGATGTAGTTCTGGAAAAAGAATAAATTCATCCTCGCGTCACCAAACGTGAGAATTTTTGCTACTAAAGATATTAAGTCAACACCACATTTCTATTAAGTAAATAGATTTGGACAGATTACGCTGAGCAGGCGATATTGCTATAAAAATCATAAATATGGATTTGGACAGGATTGGACAGTCTATATTCAGTATAGCCCAACCGGTATTCGTAGTAGGTAGACAGCGTAGCATTTAGTATTATTATGGTTAATATGACTCTAGTATGTAGTAGAAAAAGCACATGTAAAGCAATTATTAAAAATAAAAATAGAGAAAAGAGATTACTGGATAAAAATTCCAAAAATCCTCTTCGCAGGGTATTTTCAAAGAGAAATTATGGAATAAGCCTGTTTTTCCAATAATCTACGATCTAAATTAACTGAAACCTCTTTAATTATTTCAATCAAAATCATTCTCTATTAACCTGTAGCCTAATCTAAATAGGTAAATCCCGAGGGGCCAATAAACTAATCTGTTATCAAGGAGAGAGTGCGAAGTTTCTATGGTTTCATGATTGGAGGATTTGCATCTGAATCTTTGCTCTACTGATTTGGTTCGGAATCGTGATAAAGTTATTTACGCAGTGACGGCAATTACTTATTTACAAGTTTAAATGGTGCCTATAGTACGTGATCAAATTCATATCTACGTATCGTAGTCTACATTAGCATTTCTTATAATATCAATGATCATTAACTGTACCTACCGATTTAGGATCCATTTGGTGCACGTTGCTACTACTATAACTTTGCGTTGTCTTTATAATTTGGTATTTGAATACATAAGTAGTAATAGGTGTAGGTATAACCATAAATATTATAATAGTATATAACTATATAAGTTAAATGAAATATTATTTGTTTGTAATAGTAAGTAACGCAAATAATTACAAATCGTAAAAAGTCTGGCTACATCAATAATAACTTCCCAAACTTTTACCAGAATGAGGCTAGCTTAATAAATAATGCAGCCAGCAGGGCGGGCGTGGAATCAATTATTTAGGGCAACACTGGAAACGGCTGGCCACTATTTTTACCTATTCTACCAATGTTGGCGGAGGTGTGGCAGTTTAATCTATTTTTAATGGATGAACCAAGAACGGCTGCTGAAAAGTATAACAGAAAAAGGACCTCACACTTTTATAACGCCGAAAACATGGTTTGAAAGCCTTATTTATGTCATGCTTTTGACGAGGCTTTTTTCTGGCTAGCTCCCAATAGATACCACATAAAGTTTACTGCTGTGTGTGCTGGGTTTAAGGTGCTGACAGGACCCATTGCGAGCACGTTTATTACAGCAGACGAACTTGAAACTTATTTTGTACGTTATAGGGTCGCTTTATGCATGGCAAAAATATGGCGATAACGTTGCATTGCACTTCGACTTTTCCATTTTTCGGTACAAATAATTAGTTATAAAAGAAATACTTGTTATAAAAAAAAACAAGCTTATAGACGGATGCATTGAAACATAACTTATGACTATGATTTATTTCAATGGGATGTCTGATTATAATGTAACATTTTAGGACGTTTGAATGATTTTTTAGAGGTCACTTCACGATTTTTTCTATAGAGAAAACTTTTCGTAAACGTGTTAACGTGAATTTTTTTCAATCCTGTAAATGGTATACGTTTTGAGATAATCACGTTTAAAATAGTCGATTTGGGAGCATTCAGCGCCTTAAGTGTAAAACAAAATTGAAAACTTAAGAACTTTTCAATTTTATTCTATCGTTTTCTAATGAATGAAGTACCAGGAGACAAATACGGAGGAAGTTAGATAGGCTGATTCTAGATCTGCATATATTATTGTCATGTGTATAGCCTTAATAAATATTCCAACGGGTTAACATTGATGAAAATAGGTACTATATTAAGTACTTTAACTGCGCTATACCTATAGTGAACCCCTAACTTGTGTAGCTGTGTACATTATGTACGTACGTTCTAACCGAAAGGCCTGCGCAGATTTTGGAACCGTAAAATCTGTATTTATAGTAAGTAACGTAATGTAGATGCGAGTAAAACCCTATTTGCCAAAAGGTTCCCTACGCCACCTCTAGACAACATTATCTCAAAAAGTTTATAGAAAAAACGTATACCTACCTATCTAGGTATACTTTCGACTATTCAAGTCAAAGATCTGTAACTAATATTACCTACCTAATTTAAAGATTCTGAGAGAAGCTTAAGGATTTATAAATCCACGTCAAACCTCTCGACCTTCGTCAACTATTTCATGAGTAACAAAAACATGACCGTTCAAGTAGCGTCCATCGAAGTCGCTTAATTATTTCAGTTTCGGATAAATTCTTAAGTGGTCTCGACCGGAAAAGTTCTCAACAATCCCTTCAAAGAGCTTCCTCCGTTGAGTACACACTGCCAAGAGCATAGAAAACGGGCGAATTATTCGATGTAACATCAGTGATTTGTCAAATATTTCAATTTTTTAAAGTAATATAAATCCCATCAGGTACAAACGAAAAATAGCCCGAACTTGAAAAACATGTAGTAGTCGTGTCTAGAGAGTTACTAGTTAGTGTCCAGTGTTTTTATTTGGCCCAATACTTCGCCAACATGCAATAAATGACGCTTGATAATCTTGCGTTATGTAGAAATAAAATAATTCGTAAAATAGCCCGCGTTATTCCGTTGTATGGGATGAGGCATCAGTACTGTAGGTATTATATTATCTGGGCTAATAACAACCGTTGTATGGGACATGTGTTAGGTGCACACAATAAAAATAATTATTGAAGTCTCAGAATAACATAGATACAAAATGTGACAAAAGACGAGCATGTAGAGTTATTGCAAACTGTTCAGTGTGCATTACAGTCATGAAATAAAATTGCTGTTGGTATTCTACTGCCAGGCAAGGGTTTCCTCCCAACCATTTCCAATCGTCTCTGTGGTAAGCAATTTCCATTAATTAATATTCATGTTTGGAAAATAATATTCACTTAATATTTATGATTTTTATAGCAGTATCGCCTGCTCAGCGCCAACCCCGTAAGTTAGTTATAAAGGTGAAGGAAAAATTCGGACATGAGACCACTTGTCACGGTAGCTTAAGTAAAGCATATCCCGGCTTGAGGGATGGATGGATGCGGGTTCAATCCCCGCTCGTGATTCTAATTTTTCCTTTACAAATCAATCAATATTCACTTATTCACATATACCCCAGATAATATAATACCTACATAGGTACTTACGAAAAAAACTGCGCACTCTGGTATACCTACCTACCCCTTTCTGTATTTTCATGACGTCGTTACACCGCAGTTTGTTTGACCAATCAGTGTGTTGTCACCGTCGCGCGTCGTCCTGTGTTGTCAGTCAACAATAAATTGCACAAAAAAGGAGGATGAAGACCCGTTTTGGCGACATTCTTTCTCCTCTGTTTAGATATTGCTTCGACGATCTTTCTTTTCAAGTGATCGATCATTAGAGGTTTCATTTGATGCCGTCCCCATTACGCCATTAAATATTTGACGAGGTCTGAGAAAAATAAATATTGACAGAATTCATGGCGTAAAATAAGGGGTGAGGTAAACTATACTACTATTATAATATCTGTGGGGTGATTACGTAACTTTGACAGCAATGCAACAGGAGAAATTTCATTCCGAATATGAAAATTTTCATAGTAACTATGCACATAAACTGCGTATTGAAACTGTCAAATCCATACATTTTTGTGTTTCTATTGGTTGCAATCAAGTTACATAATCGCCTAGCTGTGCTATAGTCGACATACTTATAAGGTAATTTGAGCAGTGGTTCACAGTTCACAGCAGTGAACCAGTGCTGGGCCCTTATTCCGTATGACCATTCAGGCACGTAACGCGGTGCGTTACGATATCTTCGTGAAATGGTTTTGGTTTTAAAATGCTATTCTGTATGCTGTTGTCAAATTTGACAAACACGACAACACGCGTTACACGCACGTCAAAAAACAGAAAACACAGGGCAAAAACAATCTAACGCGTGGCATACAGAATACAATTTTTTGATTCCATTGTTTATTCCATGTTGTGTTGCGTTAAAGCCCGCATTTACGTTTGGAGCATGTTACACGTCACGCGTTATTGGCTAGGAATCTCATGTGTCATAGCGAATAACCCCCCTGAGTGGCAGTGGTTCAGCAGTGGACGTCTTACTGCTGTATCAACAACCGCCAAAAGACATCCAGTGCTGGGGGGTCACCACAACGTCTTATAGCATTATTACTTAAAAATGACATAAAAGTAAGAATATTGTAATGTGGTTGACGCAGAGCAATTTTGATGACGTCACGTTAAATCGTTTACTCAAATACAACTAGCATGTCGGAGTTTTGGCGGGAATGCGAAAAAATTCACGTCTCGTTGCATTGTATTATTTATCAAAACTTTTGATTTATCCAGTGTTAATGTTTAAAATTGGTGGCGTTTTATGCATTAAGTGCTGAATTACGAGCATGAGTGAGGGCAAGTGATATAATGTGGTGAAACGTGATTTTTCGTGTTACTTCCAAAACTCCATAGAAGCTTCTAGTAAAGTTGCCACCACTTTGCCGGAGCATGACTTAGACTGGACTATGACTACCTGACTTAAATTGGACTATGACTATGACTAGGACATGACTTTGCGTAAAATATTTTATAACACGATGAAAATATAATACTTGACACTGGCTAAATACACTAAGTGTGGAGCCAAAAAATAAGAAAAAAAAAAAAAAAAAAAAACTAGCATGTCATACGGTTACATCATGTTGACACCGACGTGCGACAGTGATAACGCTATGTCCACACATATTTATATTTATTTATTTATATTTATTTTCTTAGGGTGCGGGGTACATGATCACCACGCTTGGCAGGTGGTTTGGTGATTTTTGCGCCATGTATGTAGTGTAAAGAAATGACATAAATCACTTGGGTAAATAATATTCCTCTGTTGCTGCATGAAAAACTAACCTAAAAACACACTTTTGCTACTGTAGGTATTATCTGGGCTTTTGCATTTTTTCACAGCGCATTTCTAAACCGTAAAGTTGTAAAGATCGTCGTATTCTCATAGTGTTTCCAACAATCGCAGACGTAATATCCGGACCTATTCCCGAGCCAAGTGCTATCTCCGGTACGAAAACATCTATTCGTTCTTTGTGTGTAAAGTAGTAGTATGTTTGAAGTATCTGACAATATTGATTTGCCTTTGGCGATATTTGCGAGTACGAGTACGAAAACCTTACAGAGAAGTAGTTGACAAAGGCTCTATGAAAATTTAGTACTTTAGCTAGATAAAGTGAATATTTCTACTGTTCAAATCACATCACAAGTAATTTATTTTCTAATGTCATCTATGATTTCTGAAGAACTAGCAGAATTAGTTTATCGTTTATTTGTTAAACTGTTTCTATGAGTAAGATTTGATAAACTCTTGATTTTTATTTACCAGATTTTACAAGCTCACTTTTTCTTCGACTTTTCTATATGCAGTTTTGGCTGCAACGCAGTTGTGGCTAATAAATATAAAATTGAGAACCTGACTTCAAAAGTACCAGAATAGAAACTTCAACTTCTGATCAACTTATGTTTTTATAAAACACTGTTTTAACGGTTGTTCACTACGTCGGTCTATTCCACTATGATCACCTGGGTATTCATTGGATACTCTTTAGTGTCCTATGATCACCTCGGAATCTACCCGTAAACATGATGCATGTAACTGTGCTGAAATATCAGGAACTCAAAAAAGATTCTAATCACGGAAAGATCCTGTCAGTACTATTAAAATATATTTTTATATTCTTTAAGCGAATAAATATCCAAGTTTCATTTGTTTTATTTTTTCATTAAAAGAACCTACCTACAAAACACCACCCAAACAGCGACCGGACGGGTATTTGCCCCAAAAAGCTGGCCAAAAGCATTTTTTCTCAAATCAGGTTTTTATGCTATCTAAGAATTCCACGTTCTAGCTAAGGAACCCGTGCATCTACCCGCAAACTTGTTTTTGTTTTAACGAACAATGGTCGCGGCCCAGCTCATTCGCAAGTTGACTGCCGCAAACGCTTCACTCTAACTTTGTCGAAGCAGGCTTTGTCAGTGAGCAGGTATATTATAAAAAAAAAATTTATGATGGATTTTGAAGTTCATTGTATGTACATATTTTGACATCGTTTAAAAGTTTTTATTTCAGCAATAGTTTCAATATTTTTGTGCTTGAAGTACCAGATGAAAAAGAGATTAAACATATGATTTTTTTCTAAACATTCGTTAATTAGTTACACTTCCAAGCTCTTCCAAGCAACAACATGTAGGCAGATGTTATTGTAGCCCAATCGGTTAGCTTTAATAATTAGCAAAAAATTTTTACCAAAAGAGACCCAACCGGTTTTTAATGACGAAAGCAAAAAAGTGAATCAGACCACGAATGCAGCGACTAACAACTTTACTATATTAAAAGTGTTTATTTGGTAAAAAAAATGTTGAGTGATTTTCGTAATTTTTTTATATATTTTCTTTTTTTTTTCTTTTTAGAAAAAGAAAGTAAAGATTTATAATGTTATCGTAGGTACTCAAGATACATAGTCAATCAAATAATATCAAATAATATTGACCACCTTTTTGGGGCAAATACCCCTCCGTGCAGCGCCACGATCAAAGCGTATATATGACGCGAAAAGTGATGACAACATCGTAACAGCATTTTCACGAACATCAACACAACACTATTATATATCGATGGAATTAAATTAGACCATTGTTGTTTACGATTCGTATTAGTTCGCTCTACTTATATACGGTTCTAATTTGTTTACTGTCCATCGAGTACTCTTTTCTGTCTTTTGCTTCTATTTTACTTTGATCTTTTATATAACTATTAGTTCAGGCACCCCCAGGCTTCGCACGAGTTATATTTTACGTCCCTACACTGTTTACAGACCAAGAATAAGAGAAAAGGAAAAGAAGGCGTGTTCAAATGGACGGACAAACAGACAAACAATACAAAATATTGTTTCAAGAGCAATGCAATCAAAATATTCAAAAAATGGTATATGTACGGATTTAGTACATCATCATCATCATCAATAGCCTCCAGATATCCACTACTACCCATAGGCCTCCCCCAGAGACCGCCACTTTGAGCGGCTGCTCACCTCCTGCAGCCATCGGCAATTGAATTTCCAAATGCGGCGGTGATTTAGCGCAATTACAGTTTTATTATAATATGTACCTTTATAAAATAGATCATAGATTAGGTACAACTGCAAAGATGCTAGATATGCAACATTAAGTTTCACTGTCAAACAAATGATGGCTGTTAGCATAACATCAAATATGAGTCCTGAATGTGCACAAATATGCATATTTATGTTCAAAATGTGTTTTGTAAACATTTACATAAGCAATGGACAATAACGTCTGGTTAAAGTGCAATGTTTGGGGTAAATTTTGGAACAAAGCAAAGTTGGCACTGTCGAGGGATACATTGCTTTTAATGTATCTCCCGGGAACTGATTGTCGTTTAGAATATGTTTTGATCTAATTTGAGAAGTTTTATGACTTTTTTGTTTAGTTGTTGTACCTGGAGTGCGGAATAAAAAGTACACTAGCAATGCGCAATTTTTCAAGACATTAATTATTCTAATATCGAGTTCTCGTCAAATTATAATAATTTACAATTAACTTACTTCAATTTAAATCTATTTTTCTTTCATATAAATTTAAAATAAGTGAAAAATTGCGTTTTAGCGTGATTTTCCTATTACGGGGACGCACGGTGTCATAATACGTTTGCGTTTTGATAGAACCTATAAATAGGTACCTTCATGAGGTAAACGTGATTCATCGTCGAATCGTCGACCTTATGTTCACTTACCATCATGTAAATATTTTACTTCAAACGCAGGCCATTTAATGTAGAAAACCATCTTTTACGAACTAAAGTATTATTTTCTTCTAACGCTGATCCATGGCGTGGATCTTTAGAGAAATCAGCCCAGACGATCTTATAGTTTGGATTGCCTTATGATTACCTACATGGGTTGGCCATTAAAATCGTCATAATGTCATCTCTCTAATATAAATATTTAAAATTTAAGGCATAATAAAAAATATTTAATATTTAGGGCGCACTAGTATTTAGGTAGAGTTTCCAACATGCTGGCAGCATTGCCTCGTTGAATTGCAATGATGATTCGTTGCCAAATATAAGTGCCAGCATTTTGATCACGCGTCGCATCTACCCGATAATTTTAGGAGAACGCGATGAGCTCCCGGTCCCCACGCACGTTCAACACCAAACAGGATTACTATAGGTATTTACACCGTTTCAGCTATTAAGCCAATGGATAAAATGATAAGAATAGAGGTATAGGTACTTACAATTCAAAACGTTTCACAAAGATTCGCGTACCTCTACTAAATGGTAAATAATTCTATTTTGCTTCGGCGGCTTATGTTGTCAGGTTGTCAGTTTCACGCCTTTTCGTCATGTCTAATCGAATTACTGTCGGCTGTTACACCGAGAGACGTTCCTTTGTCGATTGGATCACTCGGGCATTACGCTGTGACAGCCTATAGACGCTATACCTCTACCTATATAGTACAGAGCCTAATGACGACTTTGGTATAGCTGAATTATTTATATATCTATTACCAATAATGAATGCAACTTTTATTATACAAAGAAACTATTATGGTACTGATTTATGTTCCCCCATGCCCCTTATCTGTTTTTTAATCGAACGCGTATAGGTTCATAGACATAATAGTTAACCCTCAAGTGTTTTATTTCAACGTCTTAAAAGACAACACACGCACTTCCAAACCAGACGTTGAAAAAGTGCTCCTGCTAATACCAAAGAGCAGGCACCATCTGGCGTTTTAGAATTTTCTCTGTGGTTAGCACTTTTAACTTCTGTTCCACGATACCTAATACCTTATGATCACAATAATAATTATGTCATCTAATTTTGAATGAGAAATATAGGTGACTCGTTAACAGTTATACAGTAAGTATGTAACATAATCCAGTAAAACAAGTAGGTATATACTTATCTCTGTTTACGTACCTATCCACATTCGCAAATTCTTCAATCGAATCTTATGGTTACTGTACCGGAACGACATTGGTTAGTGTTGGCTTGTTCCACTTTACTGTATTAGCCTTTGTTGTATCTGTAAATAAACTGCATGAGATAATTCTATTTGTTTCTATGCACGCTGTTATAGTTTACTTCGTGTTGCTGCAAATAAATAGTTGGGCAAAAAACAAAGATTTACAAAAACCATATGAAACAGAAAAATAGAGACTAATTACTTTGTATCCTCTTAGTACTTACCTTAGTACCTCTATACTTAGTTTGTGTAATTACTAAAGACTTTAAATAAATAAAATGAAGTGGCTACCAACCGACTATATTGCATAATTATCCTTTCCATGCAGAACATTCAACCAACTTTTTTATTAATCCAAACTGGGTCGCTAGCTACAGAAAGTAACAATAGCTAAATAGCCATAGCATAAACAGTTGGAACGTAAACTTTTATTCTATTTCAGTTTTATAGACTGGCGGAGTTCGTGCTATGATTCATACGTACGGGTAATTATAAAACTCACTATATCTTACTCACACATCATCAGCTGGAAGACATCTACTGCTGAATACAGGTCTTCCCTTAAAACGCCACTTTGGTCGTTTATCATATGGGGGATTTACCATATATAGTTACCTACCATGCTTGGCAGGCGGCTTGGTGATCGCAGATTTTAAGAGAAGAATGCTGCTTGCTGCCCTTTGCCTGTGTTCCCTTTGCCGACATTTGTAGTACCCACGGGAAGATATGAGGTGGTTCTATTCGCAAACTTCCACACTGACCAAACTCACTACTAGTAGGTATCAAAATAATAATATCCCTATAAAAATATTTAATACGAATTCTATTGTTTTTATTTCATACTGAACTTCTATTGTTTTTTTATTAGTAATTGGATGTCATGTTTATAGTCGTTTTGATTTAAAAACCAAACTACCAAACCGTTTTTAATGAATTTCCTGTGGGTCTCATCTGAAAGTATATCATTATAAATTATGATAATCCAAATTGTTTCAAATGACGGAGGTCTGGGGTAAACCTAATAAACATAAAATACAGCGAAATTGAGAACCTTGTTCTCTTGAAGTCGGATAAATATGTACCATTCATTTATGTGATCAAATTGCCGTAACAAGAATATTTATACCCGTACGTTAATTACATTACATTAGGTAATTCCAGAACATTCGTCACATACGGAATTAATTAATTAATCACGCATAGATATCACGCTATTTGGTGTAGTGCACAGATGTAGATACATACGTAACACCAGATGTTCCTAAGCTTATCAAGTATCATAGCAGAGTGCAGACACATAGTAGGTATCTCTTTCCTACTAATATAAAATTAATAAACAATGAAATACATAAATTATGTGTGGATATTTCATTTCATACAGCACCATCTAGCAGAACTTGTACCTACTATGAGAACCAGATAACTGATAATTTTTACACATAGATACTTTTTTTGTACATATATGTATACCCACAATCTGTCAGGGTGCAATTGAATTCATTAGCATAAAAAAGTAGTCATTGAAAACTACGGGGACGGGTCCGATAGCTCAGTTGGTAGTATCCCTGCCTTCTGAACTGAGGGCTGTGGGTTCGATTCCTACCCAACATTTGTGTAATGAACATAGAAGTTTGTTCTGCGTCTGGGTGTTTTATATTGTATTCTATGTATGTATTTACAAACAAAAAAGTATATTAGTATTGTATCAGTTATCTGGTTCCCATAGTACAAGCTATGCTTAGTTTGGGGCTAGATGGCGCTGTGTCAAATGCCCACAAACAAAAAAAAAATTAAATTAATTATGAACCGTAGAGGTTGATGTAAGGTACCCCATTTTTGGAGTTATTGTTAATACCAAAAGTTGGTATGAGTTGATACGTTTGAATAGTTTGATTTCATGAAGTTTAGTCTGCATGTGACCAGTGTCATGCGACGATACCTACCTTCATTTAAAGGATGCCAATGAATTCTTTAACACCCAGTAAGTATAAAAGTTAACATGTTTTCTGTTCGTTCGTTGATTTGTACGGTTAAACCGTTATCAAATTTTATATTGATTTAGTTAGTCGCATTAGTTTTATACATAGGTTTATACATAAGTTTGGTAGAGATGATGCTCTACACAGCCGATTATCTCGATGTGAATCATTGATCCTTTTTATCCTCCATTAGGTACCCAATGACAGGAATTTACTTCATCATCTTCATCATCAGCCGAAATACGTTCACTGCTGAACATAGGTCTCCCCCATATAGCGCTATTTTGAACAGCTTTTCTGCATTTTGTATCTATTATGACTGGGGTTCGATTTTGCGCGTCCACCTAGGAATCATAAAGATTAGGTACTATTTATAGGTCATCGCGGCAGCTAGTAGGTATACAGTCCAAATATTCTTTATATACCTATTAGAATTAAGTAGGTTAACTTATCCGTTGCTTATTATAGTAGTTATAGTAGTATAATCTTTCATAAAGAAGGTTAAAAATAAATGCAATAATTGAAAAAAATAAGTAAAATCGCTAAATAAATCACGGAGTAATAAGCTTTTAAAGTTTCTGAAGGGGGCATCACCTGTCCCTTTCTCGCAAAACAGAGCGCCTACACGGTTACTATGAAAAATTCACTTGTGACGTCACATGCTAAAGAAGCTACCACAGTTTAGTAATGAGGTACTTTGGATGACCCAGCTCTGACGTCACTGGCCGTTTGAGCTATCTCTTTCTATTCCGGTTTTTAAAATGCTTGTAACTTGGTCATTTTTTGATATATTTAATTTTTGTTTTCACAAATGTTAATTTTTAAGGAATATTATTAATTTATCCAAAAAAAAAATGTAATCATGCCTATTCTCAAACAAATGTAGGTAGGTACATATATACGGTTTAAAAAATATGTAGGACGTAGCTGGATTTGTGTACAAATATCCAACGAAATTAGATGATCGAGGTTGAGGTCATGAAACTCATGAATCAACTAGACATAAAAGCATTGCAACAAGAATGTCTAATAAACAACAACAGCATTATAATTATCGCCCTATTCCTAAATGTTACCAATCAATCTACAAATTGCTAAATCATGTAAACACACGGTTTACGCTACAAATGGTGCGGCGTGATTATTACAGAATTAGGTCGTGGGTTCACGCTTAGTAGGCAAGCCGATACACGCGTTCAGTAAAGCTCACCTTGTTGATACACAGATAGTCTCACAGTTAGCTGATTAAAAAAAAGAAATTTCTCAATTTAGTGGTAACTTATTAAAACTATTAAATAATTCGTTGATCATCTATCTCGCGCATTTCTATAGAAACATTAAAACTGACATCACAAAACGTTCAACCAAAAAAATCACAAGTTTTCATACAAACAGAATCAGAGGTTTTTTATTGTCCTGTTTGATTCTGTTTTATGTAGGTATGAATATTTGTGATTTTTTGTGTCCTAAACCAAGTACCCTACTACACTAGTTAGGAGGAAAATAATTTAATCGTCCACAGAAATATATATTTCATTATCAGAGCACATACAAGTGTAGGTACCGGTTTCATTAGATAATGTCGAATGAGTATAATTTGCTAAATAACTACTGCGCACTTGTTCGAACATGTTCACAAAATTTTCCGGGAAAAATGACTTATTATGCTACTCCAAGATTAAAAGAACACAACCGATGGGGAAGAAAGGTTCTCGAGTGGCGACCATGAACTGGAACACACAGCGTAGATGGCTCTCCGCTAGGTGGACCGACGACCTGGTGAAAACCGCGGGGAGCGGATGGATGCGGGAGGCAAGTAGCTGCTCAAAGTAGCGCTCTTTGGGAGAGGCCTATATTCAGAAGTGGATATCTTCAGGTTAATGATGATGATGAATTAATTCTATACAACACACCAATTCAATCGAGATCCGATCAGCCATTTGAGCGGAGTAACAAACATAATAATTATACGTACACAAAGACACTCACATCTAACATATTAGTAGGGTTTAGTTAATGCTCAAATTACCTATTAATATCGTGGAAGTAATTTTGTATGATAGGTAAGCAAAATCAGCAGTAGTTGTATCATTATATAAGCCGTTTGATGTTGATCTTTGAGATTTACAACGGGAATAGAGAACTCATGAAATTTAATTTTCACAAGTTTATTATCAGTATCAATGAAATGTGAGAATGTACACTTGTATACAGTGGTCACCTGAAATATGTAATATACACAAAATATTACAAATTCCTTAGAAAAATAAAAAAAACACTGCTTTGACCGGCTTCTAATATATAAGGTTCTCGGGACATGTTTTTTTTTATTTTTTTTAATCATTGATTTTATATTTCCTGTATGTGAAACATTCGTGGTTCAAAATGAAACACTTTTATCAAGTATTTTGTGATTATCACAAATTCGATTGCAGCGATCAGTCACTTTATCGACCCTTCTATACGCTTTTATTAAATTGTGTTATGAATCATTTGGTATTAATATAATTTGATTCGTTTCTGTCGTTATTTAATTTTCAAATCCCTTTATTTTGTGCTCTTATTTATTTAATTTTGTTCAAGCACGCATTAAATTAGATTTGGTTAAATCATTATTCATTATTGCCCAAACATTTTGTTTGCTTTAAAAAAAATTACTAATTGGACAAAAAAAATTAATTAAAATAATAGGTATTCACGATATTTCATGGTCTTAGTAAATATAAATAAATAAATAAATAAAACAAATATGTGTGGACATTTCACACAGCGCCATCTAGCCCCAAACTAAGCAAAGCTTGTACTATGGGAACCTGATAACTGATATAATACTTAGATACTTTTTTGTTTGTAAATACATACATAGAATACAATATAACACCCAGACGCAGAACAAACATATATGTTCATCACACAAATGTTTGTCCCGGGTAGGAATCGAACCCACAGCCCTCAGTTCAGAAGGCAGGGACTACCAACTGAGCTATCGGGCCCGTCGCAAGCATTCAAAATGGCGTTCTATGAGGCAGGTCTAGGATCAGCAGCCATACCACAAACTAATACAAAACCATCATGGTTCGTGACAGTATTGCTTGAAGGTTACATCAATATTGTTTGAATTCGTACCATGAACTTATAAAGTATTCCGGCGCGAGAACGAGACGAATCGAAGGAATCGAACCCACAGCTCAGTTCAGAAGGCAGGGATACTACCAACTGAGCTATCGGGCCCGTCATATAAGTAAATAATGTCGTTAACTTTTACTACCACGATTAAAAAAACCTTTGCTATTGCAATCAAAAACTTCTCACGTTTCAGAATTGAATAAGAAAAAAAAAACAATAATAAACTCCCGGAGTAATAGCTGAAACAATCTGTTATTTTGCTTAATTGCTACTTTGGAAATACGTCATTTTAAATGTTAAGATACAATATTATTAATGAACGCAATAGGTATTAAAGCCATCAGACATGTTGAAACCCTGAAATTAACAAAGTTTAGGGAGTAACAGCAGTACAATAATAATTTTAAAATTAGAATACAGAGTTTTAAAATTCCAGTTTTAAAATTCACAAACAGTTTAAATTCGGTATCATTCGGATTTTGAGTTTAGAGGCATAGTATACTTAAAACTTCCTTGGAGTTTACTAAACAATCTTTGTAGGTAAATAAAAAATCGTAAGTACAAAAATTATGTTTTGTTTTCCAAGCTTATGGTGTCTAAAGCCTGTTTGGCTGTATTACGTCTGAAAGTTTGACGCAAATGCAAATTTTAATGTACGTATAATTTGCGTCAATGATAAAACAATACGAACTCCCTAATAAGCGTAACTTTTTTACACTTAGGCTGGATTTCACCAAAGTATGATAAGTTTTATTCCAAGTATAACGCTAATTGTTACCCTCGGATACAGCTGATTGACAAATGAAATGAGGATTAAAAGGACCTTATACTGATTGTATCCAAGGAAAGAGCTTTAAGATTATTGGTATAATAGTTATATTCGTGTAACTCGGTTATTCTCGGAACGTTATACTTGGGTTAACGTTATTCTACTTTGGTGAAATCGAGCCTTAAACAAACAACTTTGTTGTAAGAATCTCTGAAGAACTGAATCACATTTTGATCCCGCATCAACCCACGCCTAAAGATCAGACATGATTTTTAGGGTTCGGTACCAAAAGGGTAAAATGGACCCTATTACTAAAGCTCCACTGTCCGTCCGTCTGTCTGTCTATCTGTCTGTTTGTTTGTCCGTCTGTCCAAGGCTGTATCTCATGAATCGTGATAGTTAGACAGTTGAAATTTTCACACATGTATTTCTGTTGCCGCTATAACAACAAATACAAAAAAGGTTTTTAGATAATGATACGGAACCCTCCTTGCGCGATCCCAACTCGCACTTGGCCGGTTATTATTGATAATGGTACGGAACCATTCGTCCGCAAGTCCAACTCGCACTTGGCCGGTTACTTATTTCCTTGTGAGAGAAAGGGAAATGATTAATGACTTCAATGTAGCTGATGTAGTTATGTAGGTTTAATAAATAATTTAATTGAATAAAATTTTTTAAAGCAAGTTATTTGTTCATACCTAAGAGTTAGTATAGGTCCTTAAGTATGTTTTTAAATAAGCCTGTTTATTCGTAGTTTGAACTGTCTCCTCTAAGGGCGGCAGGTTATAATAATTAACGATGCCTTCGCGAAAACTTCTCAGTATTTATGGCCGTCAGCTGTCCTCGCCCCCAGAGCAATAAATTTCAGTCGTGATATAGCAGTTTGTTCGCATCGCAAATAGTAAATACATTATTCATTATTATATTACTCTGTGTTATTCAGATGAACGCATTGATTAATTTTGTCCTTATATCGGCTTATTGAGTGTTCAGGAAAATTTGGTCAGATTTCGCCAATAAAAAAGGCCTATGAGTGCTCTTATTTTTGTCTATTAAGTGCGTGTAATTGTATAATGTGTTTATAGGCGTGTAATGCGTGTAACTATGTGGTGTGTTAGTGTGTATTTGCTGCGTGTAATGTTTGGGTGTGAGTGGGGTGTAATAACAAGAAATGAGGGAACAACGTCCGAGTATTATTATTGACGGATAAACAACGTTACCATCTATTATGTTATGTACCTACCTGCTAAATAATAGCCGTCACTTTAACCCAGTAAACGGCTGTTTTGGGCGGGTACGACTAATTGATTATTTAGTAATTATAGTTTGTATATGACTGAAGTTCAAGGATTCTCTTTTGTATTATTGACTCGTTTATTTTACATGGCTTGTAGGTATATTTGTGGATTCTCTATCTCGCTCGCGCATTGCGAGATTTTGAAGGAGATACAATATGAGATTATACAGAGAGTGCCACTGAATGGCTGCTCGCCTCCTGCATCCATTGGCTCCCCGCGACATTCACCAGATCTTCGGTCCGCCTATTGGGGGGGATCGGCCGTCGCTGCGTCTTTCGGTTCGTGGTCGCCACTCGAGAACCTACATAAACATACTTATCTCCATTTTTGAAGACGATTGATAACCAAAGAATTGTGCTATAATCTATATGCTACTAATAATTTCTAACATCGTATATCTCTGTTCCCACAAATTATACTGTGAATATTATTTTCATTTTGGCTGTAATATGTTTCTCTCGCTACATTACTTTCAATTAGGAAGAAAAATTCTACGCAATAATAGTAACCAGTAAATTAGTAAGCCCGCCTACTAGGTCGTGACTGTAACGTTTTCTGTAAGAAAAAATTCTAAGTATATTCTTGTGGTGTTCTGTTCTTGGTCTAAATTCTTCTCGTGATAAAAATGTTTCGATCTTTTCTTTTACTTTAGAATGAGATAATAACTAACTACCAACCTATGTACCTACTTATTTCCCTCAAAATCTGTCTTCAAACACTTATACTAAACAGTAAGTTTCAGCAGCGTCATCTGGAAGCCAGTTCTCATCCAGGCGTAGCATACTCGTAAAGTCTTTGCTGGCCATATTGTAGGCTCTTCTATTTTGCGCTAAAGACAGGATAGTATCTCGCTTTCGAAGAGCAGGAAGATTTGATTGGTAGAAATTCCCTTGAGTTACCTTAACAAGGGCTCAAAAGATATAACAGCTCTTAAAATGATAACTTGAAATTAATTGTTGAGATAAAGTAGATAAATTACATCATAGATAGAAATGGCCGTTGCATGCTAAAATCTGAGTTCTGCTAAAATCTGCATTTGCTTAAATCTGCTAAGTCATGGTAAGCTACGGGTAGCTTCAGGTCAATTGTGAATGGGCTGACCCAAATTCCGCACCATCCATGTCAAACAAAATTTATTTACGAACCCGGAGCTGGTTTTATAGTAGGTAAAAACCAGGACATAAAACAAGGGCATAAAAACTTTTCACTATCAAAGTTAATGGATGTCCAATATGAAAAACACAGTGCTTAATTCAAAACTTCAAAGATCCCGGGAAATAAACAACACCAATTAAAAGAACGTTACTTGCTGGGCGAAGGAAATTAAGAATTATACGACGACGTCCCAATTTGTAGACGAGGAGTTCGCGTGTGGACGCCACCTGAGGGCGAAATTAAAAATTCTAGGAACAGCAGTTTTCTTATAACGTTTTCTATGTTTCCTATAAACCTAAATACTTCCATCAGTTTAATATATTGTCGCAGTGCATCATCCGCTTTCATTCTGCCGGACGTATTTGGGAATGCATGTCATTTTGTAAGTAAATGACATTCTGTGAAAGGGACGTCTTGTGACAGTGGATATTTTGTGAAAGAAAAATTTAATCCAATACATATAAATAGACCGAGCAAAGTAATGCAGTCTGCCCATAAAACCTTCATAATATAATCAAAGTATATCTGCCCAAATCCCGTAGGAAACTATTCGGCAGTCGTATGTCCTACTTACTTACCAGGACACCCGCAATTCCTTACAATTAGGACACCATCCGAGAAAAAGGGAACAGGTGGCAGTCTACCTTAATCATTTAGGCGAAACTTTACCTTTACGTCTTTAGGTTAAGGCCGTAAGGTCTAAAATGAGAATTTAATGCCTAGATGGTACTTTACCCGTGAAATATAGCCGGTAATGAACCGGACTAATGTTTGTGAGCCGTTAACGTGCTTTTTATAGATGTGTTTAGGCGCTGATTTGTGGTATTGGGGACTGTTTAGGGGCTTGATGGGGCTAATAGAGGGAATGGGCATAGAGACTGCAGTTTTTTCACTTGAACAGAAATGACTTGAAGGGTATGTTGTTCGCTAAAGGCTATGTTGTTGAAGAATGAATAATACACAGAAATTTACAGAACCCTGTATTTCTTTACAATGTTAAGTACGTTTTCAAATAAACTGGAGCAATCGGAAGCGTAGAACGTCTCTTATTGATTATTGCTTTTATCTAATTGTGAAAGTGGTATTGTAGAGACTAGGAGTGTTGAGTCGATATTAACTGCAATGTAATTCAGCTTTCCAATATTCAAAAGAAAATAAAGGTGGAATGAAGGGGGTTTTAATTGGAGGATTCAAAACACGCCGTTCTCCGTTCCAAATTCTGTTCAACAGTTATGACGGGCCCGATAGCTCAGTTGGTAGTATCCCTGCCTTCTGAACTGAGGGCCGTGGGTTCGATTCCTACCCAGGACAAACATTTGTGGTGATGAACATAGATGCTTGTTCTGCGTCTGGGTGTTATATTGTATTCTATGTATGTATTTACAAACAAAAAAGTATATAAGTATTATATCAGTTATCTGGTTCCCATAGTACAAGCTATGCTTAGTT
This sequence comes from Ennomos erosarius, assembly GCA_963580505.1. NCBI lineage: Eukaryota > Metazoa > Arthropoda > Insecta > Lepidoptera > Geometridae > Ennomos > Ennomos erosarius. The sequence continues at coordinate 4,346,620 of OY756983.1, read as the reverse complement.
TGGGACTAGATGGCGCTGTGTGAAATGTCCACACATATTTATTTATTTATTTATTATAACTGTGAAACAGGAGAGTAGTTTAGATTCATTAATTCATTCGCGTCTTTGCCTGACATGAGGCAAACGAATAGCTTGTGTAATTATTAACTTTAAACACCCTATAGCAATGCGTTTTTGATCATGAAAAAACTCTTGAAACACCCATGAATATCGTATTATATAAATAAGTACTGCGACAAAAATTGTGAGAGAAGCTCGTTCCACATTTAAGGAAGTCAAACGAGATCAACCTAGGCGACCGTCTCACAATGCTCGCTCATGTAAATAACTGGTAACAGAAAAGTATAGTAAATACACGAAATTCATTAGCAGAGTGCTTACACAGGGGCTCGTTTAGGCGTATCGCGTACTGGCGCACCTGTTGCGGACTGTTTAATATCGACCCAAGGTCTAGGGCTGCCAACCTGGACATTAAATGTACTAGTTTATTTGACACTGGTCGTAATTTTCCATAACGGCTACCTATACCCTACCTATTATTATTTAGGTCTATCAATTGACTTAGTTTCTTTTTCTAGCTTCCCTAGTAGGTAAAACCGTCACAGGTATTAAGCGCATATAGCAAAAGAGGTTGGCCAAACTGTACTGTCTTATTGTTAATAATTATACTACCTGCTGATCAGAAGATATGCACTTTCACCATTCCCCATGCAATTAAATACAAAGACTATCCCATCCCTATGTCCCCAGGGAAAGTTTGGCCGTCAGTGTTGCCATTTAACACGACTCCATTGCAAATGGCGTTTTCGCATATTAAACGCTAGGCTGTTGCTTGAATAGCTATAAAAAGTATGGATAATTGAATTACCCATGTGAAAGATATCGCAAAATTGGAAAGCTTTTTTGGTGACAAAAATGTTTACCAAGGTTCGAGAGTATGTGAGTGGAGAGTTAAAAATTATTATATGCGAAATAAAGTAGGTTAATGTTTTTCAGGCGAAGATTACATGAAAAAACCCGCAACTTTAATTCACATCTTGAAATGTACCCAATATTTATTGTTATTCTTACTTTATACGAATATCCGAATCCCCTCCCGAAGGAGACTAATATTAATGGTTCAACAGAACCCAATTTTCTTTAAAGTGGTTTTGGTAACCGCCCGTTGTTCGGCATTGTACCTAATAGGAAAACTTATTTAATCGAGCGTAAAGATTGGATTTTCTGTGGGCGGCGTGGTATAAAAATGATAATTAATGTAGTTACTTTTGAGAGATTGTAATAAACACTTTTAGTACTGTACTGATTTTGTGGCATTCAAAGCGACGAAACACACACAGAAACTTCAACGAAAATTTGAGTGATTCTCGAGTGGTGACCACGAGCTGGAACACGCAGCCCGGGCTTTATAATCTTTGCCGGCACCCCATTTGGACCGACGATTTGGTGAAAACTACGGGGAGCCGATGGATGCAGGAGGAGAGCCACTAGCTGCTCAAGGTGGCGCTCTCTGGGGGAGACCTGTGTTCAGCAGTGAACGTCTTTAGGCTGTTGTTGTTGTTGATGATGATGATGATGAAATTAAAGATTGTCCTTTTCACAAGTAATCTCTTTAAATGAAGTGAAATTTTATTAGTTATGATTTGATAATATTATTCATGTTACTTTTAAAAGATTGATGGGAAATGAATGATAACTTTGAAAAGAATGGTGAGATTTTTTCATGTCGAAAAAACCATTTATTTGTTCCGAAAACCTCCAGTTTCCTTGTTACAATTTATCGTAAATTACTTTTATGATTGTCGTTATGGGCTTGGTTATGCTGAAGAAAATTCCCTGTTTTCTCTGTATTAGAGTTAGGCACATCGTTAAAGATGTACGTAAATCCTTGAGATTTTATGTTATTGTTATGATTATGAAGTGTTCATCTTTTTGGCATGAATGTTTAATATAGGAAGTGATTTTCGCAACCATTTTGAATAATAAAGTATGAAACACTTAGAATATTTCATTTTGTGTCAAATGTTAACTACACGTATCTTAATAAATGTTATAGGAATATCAAGTGTAATAAAAATCCAGCCTTTGTGGCGTGGTGGTACAGCAGGTCGGCTCATAGCCTGGAGGCGACGGGTTTGTTTCCTGCGACAAGATACGTACTTGTACACAAAAAACAGAGTCAGAGTTGGCATCATCCTCCCTGACCCGCTCCGCAGCCTCCATATGCGACATCACCACCTCGCAAAAGGAGACCGTTGCCTGCCACGCTCTCTCGCTGTCGTGCATCGCTATCGCCATGGTCGGCAACGAGAGATCCCTATGCCCTATCCTATATTAATACAGGGAATTCTACATAGGGCCCATTGCAGGATTTATGTATGTGATCATTGGGCGTTATTTATTTATTATTATTTACTTCATTCCGCAAATTTTTTTTCACTTTATGTTTTGTACGTACTATAATTTTTAAAATATAGATATTTAGTTTGATAATAATAATATATTTTAAATTATGCAAAAGAAATACCTACGCATCTATGAAACAACCATTAATCGGGAGAAACGCTTGCGTTTCCGTTCGATCACATGTTCGAACAAAGCGTTTTGCTTCCACGTTTATCATGCGAACAGCCAAAGAGTGGAACGCTTTGCCGGCGTTTGTATTTCCCGAAAATTACAATTTTGTAGTCTTCAAATCGAGAGTGAATAGGTATCTTCTAGGCAAGCGTGTTACATCCTATAGACCGCATCGTCAATCAGGTGGGATAGTGGTCAAGCGCATGCCTATCAAACGTAAAAAAAAAATCCATAGAAAATTTAGTTTGTTTGTACCTAAAATTGATGCAAATAACCTTAACTCGTCCTATCCGCTTAAATACTTATGAAATATATACCCTCATATGGATTCCACATTTGATGGATTTTTTGTCCTTGGCAACTTAAGATTAGAAATACAACTCCATTGGGACCTGGGTCACGACATCACACAACGTTACATTTTTATCTTCTGTTTCTGTAGTGTAATTATTATTTTTAGTGTATTTTTCCTATAATGTAATGTTGTGTGATGTCCTGAATAAATGTTATTTTCTTTCTTTCTTTCTTTCCATTGTTTTATCTCTAATCTGTGGTAACACCAGTGTACTCCTTCTACCAGCGCCACTATAAACTGTCTCATAGACGCACGAAACTCATAAGCTACTCCATAACAACCTCATAAAGACGGTGGATTATAGACACCTCATGAATTTTACACGCCTACTTTCTTTTTGGAGACATAAAATAAACACAAGGGTATAAAAGTTTTCTTTGCTGTAGTCGTAAATTTTCACGTAAAAATACGTGTAGGAAAGAGGATGTCATGGATTTTTAGCCGTTAACTTTACCCGTAAAATGCTATCACGCGAAGTTTAGTTTTTGGTGAATTTTCATGGAATGCAGATCGCTGGTACCTAAGTATATATTATAAGAATTTTGTCATAACGCGTCGGGTAAGATTTTAGATGTCTTAAGGTGTACAGATGGTGAAAGCCGCAGGGAGCCGATGGATGCAGGAGGCGAGCAGCCGCTCTGAGTGGCGCTCCCGGGGGGAGGCCTATGTTCAGCAGTGGACGTCTTCAGGCTGTTAATGATGATGATGATGAAGGTGTACAGTAAAGAGTTGATCTATCTATCTAACTCTGGACACAGATCCTGTGACTCTATAGAGAATAATGTTAACGAAATAATTATGTACTTACTCAATGATTTCTCGTGTTTCATTTTTGCCTTGAAACTCGACAGAAAAAATCAAAATAATAACTATCCGCCCACTAATTAATAAATTCAGGGTCCGAATTCAAATTCAGAGTTTGTTTTTAGGTAAATAAGTAATATAATTTATTTATAATTATTCTTTATATATAGATTTTAATCATGTATTTTATTTAATCATTCTGTACCTATGTTTATTTATAAATTGGGTTCCACAACTGTGATTATGATTACAGATCTGTAAAAAGTGTACTATTACGAAAACTTTATACCGATGATTACTATAAGCTGGGCTATAAGCAAGTTCATGACCGTAGTCATTCTTGTATGGATGCCCGTTACCAAAAAGTGCGATTTACGCCACCAACGCCACGGTGCTTTAGACGGCGCGTTGACTTGTCGGTCGGTTTATTTTCCTACAAAATTTATTCATGTAAATCGTGATAAAACGCCCCAATATTAAAAGCTATTATTTGTACACTAAGGACACGCTACGTGCTTTTAAGTATAGTGTTAGTATAGCTATTATTTTGATAGGAAACTGTGATTAAAACGGGCGATGTATCAATATCAATAATAAATATAATAAAGCTCAGTCCTGCTATTTCCATGATACGAGCAATAATTAAATTCACAATTAACGGTTTTAAAGTTACGATATTAGATAAAGTGATTGATAGACACTGAAATTGTACCACCGAGTAATCTTTACTAGGGGAAAAATTATACTATGTCCACAAAATAAATGTTGTATTTAAATTAAATCAACACATTGCACTAATAAAAATTAGATATGTTCCCAATTCTGTTTAAGCACTTACCGTTATATCACATATTATGCTTATAGCAGTACCTACAGAATGTAGAATTGCAACTTTTGCATAAACCTGACGCTTGAAATGTAAATATTTGTTGCGTCAACCCAACCGTATTGTCCCCAATTTAAGCGTCAGCGAATGTTAACAAAAACACGGTAGCCGAGTCTACGAGCTTATATTATCAATGTTTGCAGCAGCCTATAGTTTTCATGGCACGGTTATTAAGCTTGTGACTCAGTGGCATGGGGCACGCGATCCAACAATAATGTCGGTACGCTGAATATATTGCAAGCATTTTCGTGTTCCATTTGCAAAAAAGCAAAACGGACGCTATACAAAGGTTTTCGTGCGCCTGTAAGTTACGCATTCATGTTGAAACTATTGTTCTGTAAAAGTTCTGAACTCGGATGTGTGTCTGTGTTTTTGAAATAGGTAGCTTAGTACAGCTTGTGGAATGAAACACATTTCATAGAGTAATTTAAGTAGGCAAGATAAATACTATTAATACGACGTGCTAATGAAGGAGTATAATGACACGCTTCTTAAATTGCTATTAATTTCAAGTTTAACGGCCTTATTAGTAAACGCGTAGTAACTTTGGATTACTCTAACTTTTTTCCTTTTTTGTTATTGGAATATTGAACCTGATCAGAAAAGACAAAAGCCGTTTTAACTAATCCAGAACTACTTCACATTTATTAATAAGGCCGTATAACATCAAAACAAAACTCTTTTTAGCATGATCTATGGCATGCTTAAAATAATCTCGTATATTTTCGTGCGTGGATTACCGTAGGCTTATATCTAAGGCAGGAAAACCTTTTTGTCGTGACGTCACGTTTACATCACTTGTGCCTACAGAGTTAAACCCCCGTACAACTGCCGAAACGGTGGATTATTTTATAATATGCAAGAGAGTGCTATGTAAATGAGAGTACAGTGTAATATTTGCCATTCTCGGTCTTCGCCGTTGGCTTGCAAGCATAAAGCGGTAGATGTTTAATTATTTTTTTGTTGTATAATAGTGTAGCTTAACATTCATTTAGTGGTAGAGAATTAGTTTATAGAATAAAATCTCTTTGCATGTTTATAAAAAAAGTATGAAATAGATATTTTAGTTGTTACAGGGACATTTCATCATCATCATCATCATCACTAACAGCCTGTAGGCGTCCACTGCTGAACATAAGCGCCACTTCTCGCGTCCTGCATCCATCGGTTCCTCGCGGCTTAAGAGACATTATTTAATTAAAAATGGTTGCTACTATAACGCTGTTTTTTTTTTGCAAAAGTATGCGGTTTCATATAGTAGGATTAGTAGGATAGTGTCGAACACAAAGTACCTTTTGGTGTAGAATATAATTTATAGTTGGACTGAAACAAGCACTTGTCACATCTCTAACAACTAAGATATGTTTTAAGTAGCTACCTACCTTAAAATGAAATGTGTAATCCGGGTTTATCTCGAGAATTCTCAGAAAATTAATCGCGGTGCCTTTTCCTCAAGAGAGTTTCAGCGAGTATATCTCGCTATCTCTCTGTGACTTCCCTGTTCCCTGAGGCAACGCTGTGCTTTAATTAGTCCCAGTACACCTTTAGCGTACTCTCAGCAACTATCTGAACTTTGATGAAGTATGACTTTTTAAGCCTGACTTTTCTTTTTAATTTTCTTACTACATACAGCCCGTGGTTCCATTAACAATATTCTGTGCTGATCTATGTAGTATAAGCCATGTATTTGTATACACTGTAAAATTTCATCCAAGTCAGTTCAGCCGTTTTCGCGAAAGTGATGCAAATAAACAGAATTATTAATGAAATAACGAAATAAATAAAAAACAAATAAAGAAACAAATAAAAAAACTAAAGAAACAAATAAAGAGTAATAAAGAAACCAATAAAGAAAGCAAACAGCCGACGTTTCAATTTTATGCAGGAATTAAAGTAGGCAGGATTAGTAGGGACATAAGGTATATCCAACTTTATTTTCGCCTGCCCTGTATCAGATTGCGGTCACGTCTGAATAATCCAGGTGAAGTCATATCTGTTGTATCCCTACGAATTTAGGATTAAATTGTAAGCGGATTTATTCGAAAACTGTCAGCATTTTAGGCAAAAAATGTGTGTATCCTAAAATTCTCGGTATTTTTTGTCTCGTGACCTTACACAGACCTTACACAAGATGGCTAAATGTGGCAAACATTCTGATTAGCCCGGCCGTAGTGATATTAAATGCACAAGCACGCCTGTAATTGTCCCTCGGGAGGATCTAAAATGGGTTGGGATGGAATCGAGTTTATGGCAAGATAACGCAACGTCGTTAACCGCAAGAATTTGGCTGTCCGGGATGTCCGCAGACGTAGACAATTGGAGAACTTTTTATATCGTTACGGGTTTCTATAGTTTCCAATTATTTCTATACTGATGCTTTAGTTCATCTAGATTGTCGAGGAACTGACCAAAATACAGAGCTATCAGATTTGTCTTGGAGTTCCATCGCCCTCAACACATGTAGGTGCTTCAATAATTTTGTAATCTATGTCGATGCCTCTACTTTCTCCTTTTTCTTATTTAAATCTATGAACTATTTTAATGAAGCGTTTTTATAAAAAAAAGACTTAAACTTGGCGTTTATCCATACATAATAAACATGAGCTATCGCGTTAAGGAAATAAAAAAGAAACGAAAGAGTTTAGAGTTTTTTTTTCTTATAATTTGGCTCCATACATAGTGTATTTAGCCAGTGTCAAGTATATATTTTCATCGTGTTATAAAATATTTCACGCAAAGTCATGTCCTAGTCATAGTCATAGTCCAGTCAAAGTCATGCTCCAGCAAAGTGGTGGCAACTTTACTAGAAGTTTCTATGCAGTTTTGTAAGCAACACGAAAATCACGTTTCACCACATTATATCACTTGCCCTCACTCATGCTCGTAATTCAGCACTTAATGCGTAAAACGCCACCAATTTTAAACATTAACACTGGAGAAAGCAAGTTTTGAAAAATAATACAATGCAACGACGTGAACTTTTCCGCGTTCCCGCCAAAACTCCGAGTTTAGAGTTGTCAGATACAATTTCTATAATATAATTATGTGGTCTCCACAGGTTAGAGAAAAAAAATCTACTCCTCTATCTATGGGTAAGTCCATCCCCCAATCCTCATAACCACAAATTGCAAAAGAATATAAAAAATATACATTTCAACGGGAAAGCCTACACATCTCCGGAATTGAAAAGGGTGCTTCAGTGAATTTTAAAACAACCCCGCAACAACTTTGACCTAATTTCGGAATCGGGGGCTACATTCCACATCCCATCCCAACATGTAGCGTAGTAACCCACGTGGTAGGCAAAAAAATATACAGGCATCGTCTCTTTGGATTTTTTAAATTTTTAAATCAAGCTTGTATAAGAGCTTGCTTAAGAGTCCATATATTTTATGAAAAATGTGTCAGTTTGCAAATGCCGAATATTTCAGTGGTTCCTACTGCTACTTCATGCATTCATTATCCATTATCTTGTGGCAACTTTACTTTCCCAAAAGTATCAAAAGTTAGTCTCGATTAAATTTGGTCACCTCTGTCTCCAATAACTTTACGTCCAAAGGTTGAATCTAAGAGATCAATTTAGTGATAAATCCATCCACTGTGATATGAATGAACTATTGATTGATTTATTTTAAGGATTTACAAACATTTCTCTATTGAAAATAGGTAATCATTTACTAACAGTGTTATTAATCCTTTATTACACTAGATCTAGATTATTTATTTTTGTATCTCTGTTTCTTGTCTGGTGTACAAATACAGTATTGTACCTACCCTTAAGACTTCTACGTATATAAGTATGAATATTAGGTATCCATTTGCACACAAAAAAAACAGGTATTTTTCAAAATTAAATGTGCCAACGAGCTTGGGTTCGATGGGTTTAGACCCATCCCTTAGATGAGCCATCTTTTATCTTTATGTGCACCATCGCTTGAGGATTTGCTTTTATAGATATTAATACTATGAAGGTGTGGTTGAACGTTTAATAAGGATTAAGGGTGATATATTCAAGACATTTACGTTTGGGAATAGTACGAGTAATAGCTTTGTTTATCGGTAAATGTTCAGTTAGTTACGATAATACACATTAATGGATATTGTGCAGGTCGATTATTGCATGGGTAGAATGTAAACTAGTAGTTCTTCGAACAGCCCCCTTATTACGATTGAGCTAGCAGCGCTGCTGACGCGCGTCTGCCGCTCAACTGCTGTCAAAATTGTATGAACTTTGACAGCAGTTGAGCGGCAGACGCGCGACAGCAGCAGGGCAGCGGGACAGGAGATCTCGCGAGCACAAACGTCATGCAAAATGTCGATGTGCGTTCAGCTAACATGTCTTGAACGACAATCTTTGAGGTATAACATAACATATCATATGGAATAACATGGTTTATGGAAAAACTCAAGTTTATACATTGACATAATGTAGATGCTACAAAGCTGTAAAGTTCTGATAAGAGTTTCTAATAATGTAAGGCATCGGCGTCAAGTACTGTTTAGGCATATCGAGTTTTAGATAATCACCTTATTATCAATTACGAAGTTTAGGCATCGACGGTTAGGAAATGTACTTCTTAGTCCATTGCTGTCTAATATGCTGCAGTTGCATCTTTCATTTTAGGCAATGCGCTCAAAACCGCAACAGTTGTGTTCAATCTGGGGAGCCGATGGATGCAGGAAGCAAGCAGCCGCTCAAAATGGTGATCACACCAACAGCCGAAAAATGTCCACTGCTGAACACGAAAATTTACATTTATTCCAGAAAATTTAAGTTTTACGAGTAAACTTACAAATTGCAGGTGAAACTATAGGGCGTTTTAGTATACATCGAGATTCTCAAGCCTTGATTTCACAACCGTATAATTTCCACAAACATAATAATTATAAGTGCATGGAACTGCTGATAATAAATTATTATTATTACTATCCGCAGTTCTATAGTCCATAGACTTATCAGAATAAAGAGCTAACGCTCCTTCCACACTTATGGTAATAAGGCAATAACCTGGCATGTCTCGTTATAGGCGTAGCGTGCGAACTACGATCGATATCTGTGCGTGCACGGCACAGGTGCGTTGGGTTGGTGACAGTTTTATATTTAATCTCATAAACGGTTGATAACCTTTATTCGAGTATAGAAAAGATGTTTCCCGAAGACTCCTTGTTGTAGTCTACTCAGGACATTACGAATGTCTCATCGTCATTACTCCAACACCCATCATCAGTGCCACTGGAGCAGTTGTGCCAGCAGCCTAGAGCTACACTCCGTTATTTTAAGGAGTTGGGGTGGCTCGGTTAGATGCTGGCAGGGGGAAATGCACAATACACCCCTAGCGGGACGTCAGTGCAGGACTTAGCGCCCCCATATTGAATAAGAATAAGAATAAGAAGACTCCTTGTTGTGTCACTACTTAGTCTTTGGTTTGGGAAACGTGATTTTTACTCTAAGACAATAACAAGGACTCGTCATTTTCTCCGAATCACGTAACACATGGTAGACGTACTACGCAATTCGTAGAGCGTATCTACAGAACTTTTAAGTATATAATTATTTAAATTGAAATATGTTCTTTATTTCTATAGTTAGAGATAGCGAAAGTTATGATCGATATCATCATCATCGTAATCATCACCATCAACTACTGGTGGGTGGACATGGGTCTCTCTCAAGATCGCCTCTTTATTTGTGCTGTTGTATGTCTATCACGATATAACTTGTGGGTAGATAATAATAAGGGTACTATCAAATTTTAAAATAAAAAAACCTATTAATACAATTTTTATAAAATTGTATGATTATTTGGGGCTCTTTTTAGCAATTTTAGTGAACGCTTCAATAAAATAATACTATGAACTATTCTATAATATAAAACTAGTATCTTGTAACGCCTTACAGTCTGCTTTTTCAGTGTATAATTGAAATCTTTTAAGAGAAAATCGAGCCATCTCCCCTTCCTTTAATATGACCATGGTACCGTTTCCTAGACGCTTGAATTTACTAAAATCACTAACATGCTAGAGAGTTTGACACTCCATTTGAATATTTGAATTAATCGTGAATTTAGACGTGTAACTTTCTGAATTATAAAGTTGGAAATCACGTTTGGGACGTTTTAAATTTTCTATACATTTTTGGTTTTTGTAAGCAAAAGTTATGTTTCGACAGTTTTTTAGATAACAACAGTAAATGTTAGGTTTTTTAAGTTTTTGGCGTATATTAGTTATGTCACCAACGGGTACCGAGGTATACTTGTTTCATTATACAGTAGGTATCTTTTACTACGTATCAGTACTACCTTTAATTTTAATGAATAAGGGACAGCGAGAACAAACCATACAAAAAGAAGCATCTAAGTAACAAACTACAAAAAAGCATACAATGTCAAACAAACTAACCAAGTGGCAAAGTTCTCGAAGTATAAACTCATAAAAGTTTCTTGAAAGAGCTTTGGTAAGTTCACAGAGCAGGAAAAAAAAATCCCCGCTTCTGTGATATAGTTGATACGTTAACTTCACCACTATACTCTAACCATCATTAAAACTTTCGGAACTCGTTATCAGAAAATTCAGAGTCATCTCCAGATTGCTTACGTTGTTCAGAGAAAGTTTGTAAGAGTGGCTTTTATAAGATAAACTTTAATGAATAATGACGAGAAAAGACTGTGCAATAAATATCTGGTAAATCCAATGTTGAAAGAAATATGTACCTAATCTTAGCATTTAATAAAGTAAAAAGTAGAGCAGACAATGATTTATGTTTTTTAACAGATGTGGCCACAAAATGTACTTTATAGAAGGTATATTCGATTAAATAATGGAACCAATAAAAGAGAGAAATAATCAGAATAAAACAGTTAAGGAAAAAAGCAGAGGGCAATATTAAAATGGCTTAGAGAAAATTTTAAGCTTACTAGACTATGTAGTGGTAGGATTTTTAGAACAAGCACCACCGATTTACTAGATATTCTACTATACCAAAATGACTACTAACCAGTAAATGTATGCTCTACTGTACTAGTTTGAAAGAGTACAAATTACTGGGCATAATGAGACGTTGTCACAGTGACGTAGCCTAGCATGCTTCACCTTCGATCGCATCGTCACTTTCCATCAGGTGAGAGCGTGGTCAACTGGCAGATAAGTCCGAAGTAAAAAAAAAAGTCTAGAAATCAAATTGCTTACCAACCTACTGTACAAGTGTACACATGACTCAGGACGACGAGCATTTCTGTAAACTGCAAAAGTTTTAACGTACGAGTTCCAAGTGGCACTGCAATTGTTATGAGCAGTTATTAACATCAACGAAAATCTAGCTCGTCATAAAAAAAAAAACATGATAGTGATGTGGTAAAAATAATTATGAAGTGGGATTAAAGGAAGCAGATGTTAATTTCATCTCGACAACTAAAGTTGGGTCGGAGGTAAACAGGAAATTAGTGATTACGGAACGGATTTTAAATTATAAACCACACGTACTATGTACGAAATGTTAGTCGCAACCACAATCCCGGTTGATTTTGAAGGCGCAAGTTAAATGCTGCTAGTTGCTAAAGTTATTTTTATGTTAATTAGATTTTAATAATTTATAAGTGACTCTGCGCGGGAATTTCAGTTGTTTCTGTACCTACTTCTTAAATTGTTAATCAATTCCTAGTTATTTGCGAACGGGTTATGTACCCTTTTTGATACCATTGTTACTATTACCCTTTTTATTACCATTACTTAATACTCCCCCCACTTTTTTAAAATTTTATGTCATATTGTTGTAATTTATTTTGGTTAGTGAGTGTTATATAACAGGATTACTATATTTCCTTCGAGATTGTATTATCTTTTGCAACTGGTCGAATAGCTAGCACGCAGCACTTTTTTGTGATATTTTGTACAACTCAGTTGTCATGGATGGCTGCCAGAGCGGTCTTATATCGACTATCAATCACAGTCAGCATTCCTCAGCTATGTAATGTATCCGATTCTTATAATACTTGTGGGCTCAGAGTATTGCAATCTTTCGGTTCACTGCCCTAAGAGCTTAGCCCACTGTGAGTAAAACGCCAAACAATGATATTCCTATAACGCTGACGTAATTCCTAAACGAATAAACGCTTAGTGAACGTAATCTATGGCTCCCATGCGTGTCAAAGCCTATGAATATATTACCATACACGTTTCTATGAATAAATCTATCTTCAGTTTTAAAGGGTTTTAAATTTATTGGTCCATAATTTTTTAACCATACTAACACTTCAAATTATAAATGTAACCAAAGCCCAAAATAATTTACTGAAACCCGATGCCTTTGATCAAATTAGTAGAGCAAAATCAATGATTAACTTGTAATTGGAAACGCCGAACAAATTAATTATTGAAATCAAATTTGCCAGGCCTTTGACAGAACTTGCTACACTGTTTTAAACTTTCACGGTTGTTGTTCCGTAAATTTATGCATACTATTACAAACGTCACTACGACACAAACTTTATACGACTATTTTAAAACAATAACATAATTCATTTTATCCTCATACATGACAATACTTTTTTAAATAAGTTTAGAAAATTTTGAATAAGTAATAAAATAGGTCCTTTAACATAACATAATCATTTATTTTCCACATTCAAAAGTTAACAATTCTTTAGGTGTTATTATAATTTAGCGTTTTTAATTATTTTTTTTCATTGTTTGTGCGTGCGGAGAGTCGTGTATGTGAATCCAGAGAATGAGCAGCAGCATCGAATTAAAATATACCTTACAATATACCATACACCTTTAAACTTCTCAAACACAGTACAATACAACACCTACAACCATAACCTAGAGAATAACGAAAATATTCTAGGTATGTCTACAATAGGCATGATGACTACTATTCAAAATGAACAACTAAATAGTACTTTCATAAAAAAGATTAAAAATGAATGCAATGATTGAAAAAATAAGCAAAATCGGAAATAAATCACGGAGTAATAAGCTTTTAAAGTTTCTACAGAAGGCATATCCTGTCCCTTTTTCGCGAAACAGAGCGCCCCCACAGTTACTATGAAAAATTCACCTGTGACGTCACATGCCAAAAAGCTACCACAGCTTAGTAATGAGGTACTATGACGACATTGCTCTGACGTCACTGGCCGTTTGAGCTATCTCTTTCTATTCCGGTTTTTAAAATGCTTGTAACTTTGTAGTTTTTTGGGATATTTTATTTTTGTTTTCATAAATGTTGGTAAAAAAATTTAATCATCATGCCTATTCTCTTGCAAAGTTCAATACTAAAATACCCACTTATGAAAATGAAAAACAGTTAAATGCTTGTTTGAGTCACTTTTCTCTGGCGGTTAACATAAATGATGTTCATTACACGATAACGTCTACCACCGTGGCCGTTTCCGCCTTAAGTACAGGCTATAAATTAACTTGGTGAGCCCCTATTGTGTAAAAGGGTGGATAGTAGTATACACTTCTATCGGAAGTTCTAAATAATCCTCTACTTTACAAAACACTGGAGGTATTTGAGGATTGAAATGATATCGTTTTATAAAGGTTTCAATATCTAGTTGTAATGATATTTGTTCAATAAAATAAAAAACAAATAAATAACAATAAATGATAAATTAACAAAGAGCACGGACCCAGGTGTCTGTGGTAAAGCAGATTTAATAAAAAAAATATCTAGTTGTAAATATAAAACACCTATGTCGATGTACTTATTGTTTAAAACTGGGAACAAGGGTAATATGAAATCCCCAATGGTTCTAGATAGAAAAAAGTAAAGAAAAACAACTTTAGCTTTTATTACTCCAACTAACTAGAGAAATTAATGAAATGAAATAATTTATTTATAAGTATGAGTATTTTAGAGGGTTACCAAAACGTAACCATAATTTACAACCATTATTTTAATCTAGGCACAGAATTTAAGATATTTCCGGGCAATTACTACCAAGAATGTTTATCATTACAGTTACAAAGTATGCAAAACACAGAAAAGAAAAATTCAAGTTGTCTGAAAAGATAATACTTATACTTACCTGATAAAAAGCTCAAGGATATCTCTCTCATTCTTTAATTTACTCCAGCAGGTACTTTATAACAAAGTTCTTTAGAAAACTCAAGCATTTTTTTTACAGAATGCCGTGGCAAGGTGTGACAAGTGCGGGGTGAGGAGAGCGAGGTGAGCGCAATGAGCGCTCCCGACCCGGCAGTGCTGCAAGCGCTGCAAGGCCACACGCGGCAAAGTGACAAGTGGCCCGGTCCGCGTGCAGTCAAGATATATGTCGCGTCTGTCTATAATGGTACGGTACGGTGAATGTAGGTGGGGAGTGGTATGCATGACGTAGGTATGTAAGTGAGCGCTCTCAATCCGGTAATAAGCAGTGCAAGCGCTGCAAAGTCAGCACGCGTGGCAGAGTAAAATTCTACTCAGCCCGCACGCAGTAAAACTTTCTACGTTGCTTCTGTCGCGTTTTGTGTTAGTGCAGTTTATACCTATATTAAACCATGCAGCTACTGTAAACACTGCAAAACTACCTACAACTTTCATAGTGGTCTTTTTAATAATTTTTTAACAAAATATATATGCAAAACAAAAACTACATAAACAAACCGGTGGAGCGGAAAACAGCAAAACTTTCAGCGCTTCAGCGTTGCAAGTTAACACTACTGGCTGACTGTTGGAACAAGAAAAAAGATTTTACTTTTTTAATCAAAGCCTGGCAATGGCGCGTCGTCCTATTCAGCCAAACAGCCATTGTGTGACAAACTTTTTTATTTGCAGACTTCCGCGAGGAAAGGCGTCAAATACTTGAAACGGTCGGGCCTGAACTGCAGGCCACATACGATGATCGGCACATTGAGGTAGTTCTCTATTGAGCTTGACCATTCTAAAAGAATAACATTGCCGTCTTGCACATACCTAGCTACAATGCAAAATATAATATAAAATATAAAATCCATACTTACCACACACACCGCACATACCGCCTACACCTATTTTAATTAATTGCAATGATTAGAAGGTACCGCAAGTAAACTTTTACCTAGACATTGATTGACAGCACCTACTTATATTAAAGTATCATACCTACTCTCCAACATTGTTTGAGACCAATATGAGCAACCGATGGGGAAGAAAAGTCTCGAATGGCGACCACGAACCAGAAGACTACGCTGCGTCTTCCGGTTCGTGGTGGCCATTCGCTGGCCACTCGGTGGACCAACGATCTGGTGGAAACCGCGGGGAGCCGATGGATGCAGAAGGCGATCAGCTGCTCTAAGTGGCGCTCCCTGGGGGAGGCCTATGTTCAGCAGTGGACGTCTTCAGGCTGTTAATGATAATGATGATGATGAATATGAGCAAACACGTATAGGTCGGTACATAATTTTTGCAACGGTTTTTTGTTTGGTGCCAATACTCTCTTTGCTTTTTCCAGCGGCATTCAGAATTGCGTTACCAACTCCAAGATAAAATATAACTTAATAGAAACCACGTCAACTTGAACAAGACGCTAGACGCTACAAATATTTTGCCAAATACTCGCGTTCGGTATTCCAGAACGCGCGTAATTAAATTACTGCAGGTATTATGAATTCCGAACGTGATACAGTTGACGCAACAGCCGCGGGTTTGCAATAAAGAGGATATACAAAAATTGTCTCCATGGTCGTTATACCTCCATGATTGTCTCTATCTTTATTCAAATGTAACGAGTGAGCCAATATGGATTCATGGCCAAGTTGTTATATCATTTTCATCGATTGTTAACGATAATCTGAGTAGGGATGGCCCCCACTAGGTGGACCGACGACCTGGTCAGAACCGTGGGGAGCCGATGGATGCAAGAGGCAAGCAGCCGGTCAATGTGACGCTCTTTGGGGGAGGTCTATGTTCAGCCGTGGACGTCTTCAGGCTGATGATGATGATGATATTTAGTATTGTTATCGGATGCAAACTGATTTTAGACGTAGTATCAAAAAGTAGAATCAAAGGATAGCCACGGCGTCACGGCACCATAAAAAAATATATTTGTTCACATGCAATATAAATTAAAATTATTCGAAAATAGAAGAATACAGGTGTTCAAACGCTATTTCCGAAACTTTGACGTCGCGTTGCAGTTTCCTCTGTCCGTAATTGGTTCGGTTAAATCTGCTGGACCACTCTAAATTGGATTGCGGTTATTGGGGCGGAATATTTTGAGTTTGGTTCAGACCTATGCGATTTTGTGAGAATTAGTAATTAAGCACTATTTGACTGCTTTGTGGCCTTAGCGTAAAGTAGGACCACGCCATTTAACGTGTACTCTGTATAGGTGTCGGCTAAGAAATTTCCATCGGCTCCCGTGCTTTTAACAAGATTGTCGATCCACTTTGCTGAGGGAGGAAGATGCCTTATGCTGCATGTTCCGTTTTGTGGTCGCCACTCGAGAACGTTTCTTTATGATTAAACTCACGATAAGATTATTATCTAACTTTTATTGTTTCACTGAGTTATATTTCGTTTTCAAATAAGTATATGATTCAAACTGAGTATTTATTTTAAATACTTGAAATCGCACAAACTGTAAAACAAATAAAAAATCCGTGCACCCTTTTAACCAATCAGTTAACAAAGAACGTTTCAATAAATATGTTACGTGCCTGACGATTTTGATTGAACCGTTCGCGCGTTGTTACATAAAATGTAAAACGGCAGGATGACTAACCGTTCGGGTATGGGTATATATATCCTGGTCCCACAGAGCATTGAAACAAATGACGGTTCTAGAGGCGAAACTTTTTTTTTCTCTATGGCTGGGCCATTGTGAGATTTCAGTCTACAATGAGTTTTTTTATAAGGAGTAAACTCAAAGAACATAGGGATAGGGATTAATATCGTTTGCTTATGTCTAGATCGAGTTCGTGGACATGCATTACGGGACCGACGGTGGCGACGAGACCAATCCAGCGCTCCTGCGGTTCCACCTTGACGAGATACGATCCTGTAATCAAACATCGAAAGCTGGATATTTTCTTGTATGTTTTATTGTATTTTATATGTGATTTAATAGGTAGAGGCTGAATCAAACTCAATGGCAGCTGCTGTGAAGTGCGCTGCAAGCGCCCCGCACGCTGCGCACACCGCTTACCTTTTTCCGCGATCATCTATTTTTGCGCAGCGTTTCGCCGACTTCACAGCCGCCATTGACTTTGAATACATACACTATGAATTAGGAGTGAAATTGTATCTTCGTTTATTCTTATAGGTATCATAAAAAGGTTACCAAAAATCTGGCATTCATCAAAATGAGATTTCATCAAGTTTAGTAGGTCAATTATAGTATAATTCGTGACAATATAGCATAGTGAACCTACATATAGCACTGCAGGTGTTTTCCCGCAAAAATAAAATAGAGGTCAAAGAGGCCTAATTATGTCATGGGTATAACACACGAGACAGTTTTGATACGTTTGGATACTCTACTATACGCCTGGCATAGGCACTGCGACATGTACTGGGCCTTTCCTTATAGCGCAGGCTTCGTATTAATGGCTCCAAAAATATTGACCAAACACGTCTCGTAACCCGTCACTTTTGTATATGCCTTAATTACTTTATGAAATTATGCATATTTTTTACTTTTAGCCTCTTTAACATATGATTATTAATAATCATATGTTAGTATGAGATGATTTACACCTGAAAACTTTGGAAAGATCAACAAGTGCCGCAGAATCACAATAATAATTAATATAAAAAAAAACAAAAAATAAACAACTACAATACTCATTCTAACAGGTAACAGATACATTGTATTGTCATTTTCCAAGGGAGTTTTATCAAAGATTTTCCCCAAACAGGCGATTTAAGGTAACCCAACTCCGTGCAAACAGCCTATTATTCAAGATCCGGGGGAATGAGGCCGGCCGCCTTATTCTTAAGTATAATCCTTTCGGAATCCGATGCCTTCAGCCTGTATTGTATAGGAAATAATAATAATCTTGGTTGGAATTGTTTTGAAGATTTGGCGTTTCGACATAAATTAATAATTATAAACATGCCTACAGAGTTTTCGTTCATTAATACCCTGACAACAGTCAATGTGATTGTGAGCACGCTTACTGCAGCAGTCGAATATAGAACGTCTACTGTATTAAGTAGGGTCGCTTTTTGCGTAGCAAAAATATTGCGATTACGTTTCCTTGCGCGTTGACTTTTCCATTTTGTGGACAAATAATAAAGAATTACTTATTGTTATAAAATAAATAAGATTACAGATTGATGCACTGAACAATAACTTAAAATTATTTTAATGGGGTGTCTTATTATAATTTAACTTTTTTTTGCATTTTAATAACTATTAAGATGTCACGTCTTTACTTTTTTCGTATCGGGAAAACTTTTCGTAAACTTGTTTTGATTTCTGCAGATGGAAAGAAGAAAGAAAACCTGTAAATTATATACATTTTGAGACAATAATATTCAAGTTAGTCGATATGGAACCTTTCAACACCTTAATATATTAGCCAAGTTTATTGAAATCTTTCTTACCAGTGCCTCATCGGCGGCGACGCATCGTCCTACCTTCCAGTGCTACCGTTCAGAATCCCCTCAGACATGTTCGAAGAGCTGATCAAGTCGGAGTCGCCTCAAGGAGACCTAGTTCACGCGTGCTACCGGCTGAATGCTGATGGCACTTACCATCTTGAAGGCGACGATAAATGGTGAGTGATATACTTCTAACCTTGGGGTTGAACCGACTTCTGGATGGTTATCAACATCATCAACACCCTTAAGACGTCCGCGGCTAAACATAGGCCTCCCCCACAGAGCACCACGTTGAACGGCTGCTCGCCTTGTTCATCCATCCACTCCCTGTGGTTTTAACCAGATAGTCAGCCCACCTAGTGGAGGATAGTCAGTCCACCTAGTGAAGGATGGCCTATGCTGCGTCTTCTGGTTCCGTTTCTAGATGATATCATCATCTGGAACCGCCACGATACATATTACAGTTCCTTCGAATTTAAAATCAAACTAATGAACGGGTTTTGATGTAATTTCCATAGCACCAATTAGAAGTATATCCAATAATATAATTACAAAAAAATCCTAAGGGATCAAACATTTAAGAAACACTGAGAACCAGCTCTTTTTTTAAGTCGGCTGTTGAAAAGTGAAAAACCAATGCTTAGTATTTTTTATGATAAATCAACGCATAATATTATGAAGTTCATGCTTTGAACAGCACAAAAATTACAAAACCATAAAAACGTAACTGTTTCACCAATTCGCTTTCTTATTCACCCGTAGCTACACTTAAACCGAGAAAAGATCGAGGAAGATTATTCTCTCCCTTTTTACAAGCGCTTTTATAGTCATCTCATGTCGATGGGCCCAAAGTAGTATTCGAAAGAAGAGTTTGATCATCGCGTCTCATCTATTTAAGCCGTAACAGTTTACGGCCCGTTTCCTTGGAACGAGGTCCGATTACTCAGTGGAGCCGTAAAATAAATAATTTATTGTGCACCCTGGCGGTGCTGTGCGTATCAGGGCTTTAGCTTCAATGAATTACTGCTTAGGATGCCATTTGCTACGGCATCTTCACACGTTGTGAAAGTAATTATATTATGTAGTTTCAGGTAATAACGTTTGGTACAGTACCCATAGGGTAAAACGGGCCCTATTATTAGGACCCTGCTGTCCGTCTGTCCGTCTGTATGTCTGTCTGTCTGTCTGTCTGTCCATCTGTCGGTCTGTCACCAGGCTATATCATATGAACCGTGATAGACAGTTGAAATTTTCACAGATGATGTATATCTGTTGCTGCTATAACAGCAAATAAAAAATTAATAAATTCAATATTTAAGATGGTTCCCATACAACAAACGTGATTATTGTATTGATCGTTTTTATAGATAATGGTACAAAACCCTTCGTGCGTGAGCCCGACTCGCACTTGGCCAGTTTATTTTACTTATTTATGACTGACCATCATTACCATTTTAGGTACGTATGTGAAAGTAAATTTTGGCAAAATCCTTAATTTTAGTTTAACGAAATTATGAACAGTAGTAGCTATTTTTAATTATAAGAATGACTAATCAATATTAAGTTATGCTGCGCTATGCTGTGTCATGCCATATTAAGCTAAAAACATACAAAACGTTCTGACTGACCCACCTGGGTTTTAGCCAGTTTTGCACTTACCCACACGTGCCTACATGAATATTCAAAGCGAACAGGATAGCAAGTACTCTCTTCCCTCAAAGATTTTTCGGTGAAAATAAAATTGTGTTGTAAAGTGCGCTATTTACAAGGTATAGCTTGGTTTTGTGATCTGTGTGACATGTAATTGTATTGTATATTTTTGTGAATAAATTATGTTTATGTTATTATCTTATTAGGTAGGGCTGTGCTGTAAGCCACTACCGGGGTCCATAGGTGGCGGATAATGGACCGGTGGTAAGATATTACTGCTATATGGAGCGCAGTATTCTCGGCGTGAAGCTTACGGACCGCATCCGAAATACAGCACTGCGCTCCCAGACCAAAATAATGGACGTAACAAGGAAAACTGCCACCCTGAAGTGGGACTGGGCAGGCCACGTCAGCCGTATGCCACCAGAACTATGGGCCAAAATAACGACAGACTGGGTCCCAAAAGATAAAAAACGAAGACGCGGCAGACCAAGAAAAAGATGGAGAGACGACCTTGATGCCCACCAAGAAGATTGGAGAACACTATCTCAAGATCGACAGAAGTGGAAGGAGGGGAGGGAGGCCTTTGCCCTGCAGTGGGACACATCGGGCTCATAATAATAATAATATTATCTTATTAATAACATATGTATAGATAACACAGCACGCAATGTTGATTAATCACCTTTTATGCTGCAACGTGAATCCGCATAATTTAACGTACTGTCTTAGTTAAAAGTATATAACAGCGTAAAGGGCTCGCTTCGCATAAATATTTCTGCACCTTCGGGAGGGCCCTACAGGTTATCTTTTATTGCGGGACGCGGAACAGGTACGGACGGGACGTAAGGATGTATCATTTCATGAAATCGTGTGCAGAATAAGGGATGTTTACCTTTCTTTGTATTATTTACCCTTGCAAATAGTGATTTTGGTACGCGCTACCCTTTGCTTTTTATATAGGGTACAAGTAGGTAGGACGTTTACAGATTTTATTAAGTATAAGTTTTAAGGGTTCCGTACCCAATGCAAAGGGTAAACGGGACCCTATTACTAAGGGTCCGCTGTCCGTCCATCTGTCATTCTGTCTGTTCATCTGTCATCAGGCTGTATCTAAGTGATAGTTAGACAATAGAAATTTTCACAGATGATGTATTTCTGTGGCCGCTATAACAAGAAATACTAAAAAACAAAAAAAAAATAGGAGGCTCCCATACAATAAACGTGGTTTTTTGCTTGTTTCTATAGATTTATGGTACGGAACGGAACGGAGTCTGACGCACTTCGCCCGTTAACCTGTATTTTCTTTCGGTAATGCCCGTCTCCACTAAAGTTTGACAGCTTGCACTTATCTCCTTAGGACGTACCTAAATACGGTCATAGAGGAATAAGTGTCAACTTAGGAGTTCCAACAAAGATATTCATCATAAATCTACCTCATCAGATACAATTTATACCAACAATTCATTGAACATTTTACCTATAATTCCAGTAAAAGATAAACAACGTAATTTCCCCAATGGAAACAACGACGATGTCTTCGTTTTACCAAACTTTTACACCTAATTTGCTCGGCAATTTGATATCGGATCTTTCTTGGAGGCACCGAAACACATTGTTAGCTAAGTAATTCGATCAGCAGGAAATTTGTGATAAGTAATAGCAAAAAGAATTTCACCCGCTTCTTTGTTGAGTTTAAGTTGGCCTTGTTTGAAGCTTTTGTCTTTATGTTACGATTATTATGTTTTACCTGAAACTTTGATAGCGTAAAATTCAAACAGAAAAGTATATAAGTATTGAATCAGCTACCTGGTTCCCATAATACAAGCTATGCTTAGTTTGGGGCTAGATGGCGCTGTGTGAAATGTCCACACATATTTATTTATTTATTATTTTATTCATCCAAGCTTAAAACTACCGGGTGATAATTTAACGCATAATACTTTTAAAATAGTTTAGCCTTGGTGGGTAGGTCACCATAGTACTTTTACATAGACTTTCGTAGTACATAGAATAAGATCAGCGAGAAGACCAGCGAAATATAAAAAAGAGTACGATTTTATATCTCGATACTGTAATTTTCGTCTATACACTACAAACCGCTTTGGTATACGGCTACGAAAATATAATAACTAAAAAAGAAACTTCGTAGTAAAAATTCACTATGTTTCTTTAAAAGTTTTTCGTACACGTACTACGCGGCTTGAAAAGAGTAAGTGAAAAGTAAAATACAGTTAGAATATTGTATATAGTTATGGTTATCATACGATACTTTTTGTTTTATACGGCCAAGTGCGAGTTACACGAAACAATAAGGATGTTATATTATATGCAAGATTTTTTGTTTGCATTATACATGCATTTGTTTATACTCACCATGTCGAAGCGAAGAAAGAAGGGGAAAAATATGAGAAAAAATTAATGGTGTGACTGCAGTAGAAGCCTTCCTGTGCCGGTCCATCCTTTTCCTCCACCTTTTTCTCTTTCGCTTCTCTCTTCCCATGATCAGGGTTAGGACGTACAAATTAACCTGTGCGAAGCCAGGGCGGGTCCACTAGTAAGAAATAAGGTACATAATTCCCTAAAATTTATCCAACATGTTTTACTGTGAATTCTATACGTACCTACTGTGGTTTCAACCGTCCCATTTGTTTGGAAAGTTCATAAGCTTCTGTGAACCCGAGGCTGCGGTTTTTGCTTAAATTGTTTATGAATATGAACCTTATACTAAAAAGTTATGGTACAATTTGCAAAGACTGTTCTTATAATGCTATTTTGTTTGGTTTCTTGAAATTTTCACTCTAGTCGATATAATATCTATGTATACGTTTATACTACAGGGGTGAATAAATTAAATATTATAAACATTGAAACACGATCATAATTCAAGGTAAGATCGGCTTTGACTTAGGTTGAATAGACAAAGGATCACAGTGATTTGTACAGGTTAATAGATAAACATTATTCAAAATTTTCCTATGATATTCTATTTTTTTAACTTAAACCATTTGATTTATTCTTGTTTGTTACCAGGTTTAGTGACCTACTAGATCGAGAAGACCAGCGAAATCGTTTAACAGAAGTTCAAAAGGCGTTCAACACAATCGCAATAGAAGCATTATCAAGAGGAGTGGAAGTATCAAATCTTTTGCGGAGCCCAGTCGAAATCCAGTGCGAAGTAGCTTTAGGTAAGTTCCTTTAGATTTTATGTCAATTATAATAATTATTTCTTATCAAGAATTGTTTTTGCATGTTCATAAATGTTGACTGCTGTGCGTAGACTCTGGGTAAACTGCGTAGACTATGCGTAGGATCTGCGTAGTCCCTGCGTAGACACTGCATAGACCCGGCGTAGATCTTGCGTAGACTGTAGACTCTAAGCAGACTGCAGTCTCTACGTAGAGTTTAAGTAGAGTCAACAGTGTAGTAGAATTCAATTTTGCAGTGTTCTCGTGTCCCTTATTAGCCAAGTTTACTTAAATGTGTTGTAATTTATTGAATTTAAAATAATTATAATGTAGTCAATAAGGCTAACAAGATAGAGTCCAAAAACTAAAACCCGACTACCTAATTATTTATGATGGCATTTTTACCCTCGCCCAAATGAAGGGGTGTTGTACAGTATAACTAATGGGTAACCATTAGTTATACTATACTTACCTATGTGCAAAAATGTGTGTTTAGAGATTTTAAATTTTGTTAACTATACTTTTAAGCAGGTACCTACTTCTATCATCTATGCTACAACTTTACAAGCGCTATGCACTTGCGCGTTAAACTGAGGTGGGAGGAAGCAGTTTTGTTCAAATTACAACATCGTTTAATTCCTAAAGTATTGATCCTACAATAAAAATGGATAGAATCTTTTTTATGGCGAATGTAATATAATTTAATTTCACAGAAGTAACTGTAATACTAATCCTAAAGGTTTGATATAAGCAAACATCCGATAAGTGATATTCAAACCCTTCCCCCTCCCTCTACTTACCCCCCCCCCCGGGATTTTTTAGTATATTCATCAGTACATTTCAAAGTATAACTGTGCTTATTTTTAAGACTCCACGAATGATTTCGGCTGTTTAGACAAACTAATCTATAATTTTCCTACTATGAGGTGGAATGGATAGGTCATAAAATCCGCCATATTGGGTTTACTAAAATGTAATGTACCCTATGTCACCCAGAGTGTCAATACGCATCGATTGGTATCAAACTTGATAAAATATGATGAGTAGTTTAGGCACAACCAGGGAACAACAAAAACGGAAAATTCGTGCCTATTTGCATACGTAGGTTAATACCAAACATGACATGTTTATCTAAAAAATTTTATTTTTCGTCCGCGAATTTTTTTTTAATAATTCGCCATATTGAATTTAATGTAACTTTATATAGCCTATAACACGCAAAGTGTTAAGATCTATCGATTGACACCTTGTTGTTTGAAATAAAATAAGTAATTTAGGAGATACGAGGGGTAAAAAGGTATTTGTCTAAATGCTTTTTCTATAACCATTTTTTGTGAGTATAATACACAGACACTGTTTTTGTCTATTGTTATTTGCACGACAAGCAATTTTATTAGAACACAACGTCTCAACTTAAACTTCCATCGTTCCATTCTATTGAAAAGCGTTTTATCGGAAAACTTAAAAGTTAGCTTCCACCCCACGGTGCCAGCTTTATCCAATTACACGGAAACGGCGGTACTATCTAAGCCGATTGAAAGATAACAATGGCTAGCAGAACTTATTTCTTGTATTAGTTTCTTTAGATATACCTTTTTAGCTGCCTACAAAACTTGTGCTACGTAACTTTTATCGTATTATTAGTAAACTAGGTGGTAAGACTTTTCTGCAGTGCGTCTAGGTGGGTACCAATGTTTTTCTGGTTATTCTGCCGCAAAGCAGTGGTGCGCGAATACTACTGTGACCTGTAAAGGCCATGGTAGTTAGTGAAATTACTGGGCAAATGAGACTTTATGATCTGGAGGGCAACCAAAACGTCTTATAGCATTATTACTTCAATATTAGCACAATCATACATTGACAAATGACAAAAAAGTAAGAATACATCACATTCAATCGTTCACTCAAATACAACTGTCATGTCATACCTTTACATCATGTTGACACTGACGTGCGATAGTGATAACGCCATATAAAAATGTAGACGTCTCGTTAACACGCAGGAATACTTTATAAGTTCATGGTACAAATTCGAACAATATTTTTGTAACCTTGAAATAATAATACCATGAAACATGATGGTTTTGTATTAGCTTGTGGCAGCACAGCTGATCTCACAGGCTAGTAATGTTATTATTAGACTGTGTGATGTCTTAGGATGACGTGCGTAGTGCATTGTCACGCGAAAGTTCCGAGACATTTGCAATCTGTTATGGGCAGCCGTGGCACTTAACATTACGTGAACGACTAGCTCATTACCTTACATACTAAATTAAATTCTACGAAATCAACATAACCCGTCCTGTATACTGTTTGATGGAAGGAAAGTACGTATCTAAAATATGTCGGATAGTTAATTACTCAAAGGTAAATGTTGGCACAATGGACACGCTCTATATACTTTACCATTATAAAAAAAATATAAGTCATTAATCAATAATAATACTAGTCTATGTTCCTATATTACTCGGTGCGGCGCACGGCGGGAAGGCCACTATTATAATGGGCTGCGCGGCTTACCGCGCTGATTTTGCTCTAGCCTTAACATTCCTTTAATATTGAATTATAGGTTTTTGCAAACTGGCTTGCTGGTTATGAAAATCAAATGACCAAAACAGTCACAATGTCATTCAGAATGTCCGTTATGGCATCTGATCAATTGTACCTCAAGAAGTTGAATATATTTCTAATACAATTTGTATTTATTAGGGATGACATTCATCCTAATTTTAAGGTTCGTAGGTAATAATATAGGTTAAGGTATGTAGCACAAACTAAGTAGAGGATGTATGTAGTTCATGTCTATTTGCTATGTCATAGATTAGCTTCGTAATTACCGACGTGTCGTATTTCAACCGTAAAACGAACACAGCTACTGCAAAGTATTCTACGTAGTTCCCGTAATTGGCTGAGATGGGTTCCGCTCGTCGTTTTTATTTGTCCAATAGAAAAAGTGTTGATTTTATTTTCTGCCTCGACGATTGCGTGCGCAGGCTATACGTCTTATGTAACTAAAATATACCCGCAACAACAGCAGAACAACTAGACTAGAGAAGCCTTCCATCCTTATATCGTTAACGTGCCTCATGTTCGCACAAATCGTTTCGGAAATTCTCTCATAATCCGCACGCCTAAGGAATGGAACTTGTTTCCCGTAACCGTATTTTCTTTCACATACAATCTAGGCGTATTCAAGAGCAAAGTGAATAGGTATTTTCTGGGTAAGCGTGTCCTACCTTAAGTTTCATCTGCACCTGATGGAGGTGAGATGTGACAAAACGCAAAACCGTGAACAATAAAAAAAAAATTGCTTCTTCACTGTGTCGGTTTCCCATAATTATCGCGCTCGGCAGGCGTCTTGGTGATCGCAGCAGTTTTTAATGTGCCTATAGGAGAACGCTACTACCCACTTGATTGGACTCAAAGTAGTGTTAGTCACTCGGAATGAAGCCTTTTTTACTCATTTAGATTTATAAAAAAAAATAACTCCTGGGAATGAGATGGGAGATGTTCGGAACCTGGTCGAGAAATTGACACACTATCCGTTAGTAACAGACGGACATATATATTTTTAAAATAATGTTAGCGCATAATACCTTAACTTATTCTTTTGTTTCAGAACTCCTTTCAAGTGGTGTCCACCCAAAAGGCATGGTAGCAGTATTACGGGACGTCCCAGACCCAGAACCTGACGAGTCGAAGTTGGCAGAGCTGACGCAAGCGAGGTTAAAGGTACTGAAGAGGACGCTCGAGGACACCTTACCTGATGGACACATAATCAGGCTAGAGTAAGTACCACTGTCATTTACTAGAATACTGTCATTTACTGTCATTTACTAGAATCACCTTACAAAAATTGTTACAAATTAACTAGCCCGCCCCGGCTTCGCACGGGTTAATTAGTTTTACGCGTTATCCCAGTCTAATACAAAAGAAAGGGTAGAGAGAAAGGGACAAAAGATGAATGGATGAAACAGTGAATGGAGGAAAGTGCACACCTCAACAATTATTTTAAAAAATTTAAGACCGGGATTTATCATTCTCACTTATCTCATCATCATCATCATCATCAGCCTGAAGACGTCCACTGTTGAACATAGGCCTCCCCCAGGGAACGCCACTTAGAGCGGCTGCTCGCCTCCTGCATCCATCGGCTCCCCGCGGCTTTCACCAGGTCGTCGGTCCACCTTGTGGGGGGCCGGCCTACGCTGCGTCTTCCAGTTCGTGGTCGCCACTCGAGAACCTTTCTTCCCCATCGGTTGTCAGCTCTACGAGCGACAACCGCTCACTTATCTGATTCATCATTATTCTGTCTAATATACGCTTTAATATTCCGATTCACTTACAGTAGGTAGTAGAAAGCATTAAGTTATAGTTAATTAGACGTAGGATGAAGGTAGACAGTAGATTGCTGCCGGTTTCCGGACGTCAAGGCTGATTTAGGCGAGAATTTCAATTAATTTCTCACACAGATTGTTTTAACGATGCCGGGATTGGAGCTGACCCAAATTAATATAGTAGCAGACTGTGTAATAATCGCCATTGATATATAATTATATAGACCATGTATGTATTGTTTCATTTGAGTGACAAGCCTGATGGCTCAGTTGGTAGTAGAGCTCTGCCTACTGAACATATAGGTTGCGTGTTCGATTCCTGCTCAGGACAAACATTTGTGTGATGAACATTGGTGTTTGTTCTGTAGGTACATTTATTTTGATTATTTAAAAGATCTATCAAGCAGCTATCGTTTAGGCACGGAGTTTGCATTTAAATAGTCATAGCAAACAAATACCTACATGACTTTGAATGCACGTGGATTATATTTCCCTAGGTTACTTTTACGAAATGAGAACTTTTCAAAAATGTCTACATTTTTAATGAATATTAATACCTACTTAATATTTTTTTTTTCTAAATTATCGTTTACGTGTGGTATACAGAATTAATACCAGCATATTACAGGATTTCTTTAGATTTGTGACTGAGATTGCTACCTTTCAGAACATAAGTTAATTATATTTCGTTATATAAACACATTAAATTTATTATATTCTACATAATATTGTGCTATAATAAAATAACATCATGGATCCGATTCTCTTGAGCAAACACGCGATAAGTCAAGTAAACATTTATTTTACCTAAAACCGCCACAAAACAAAATGAAATAAATTGGCGTATGTAAAAATCGGAGGAGAGTTTATGAACGCTATTTATTTTCCCAGCGAAATTGCGCACGTGAAAAGGATTTAACCATTTCTGCTTTATTGGTGTTTACCTATAATCTAGTTGGGTGTTTCTCCCTTCACGGATGATTTATGGTGCGTAGATTCGACGAGGGCCGAGTTTAGGACGGAGGACTGAAAACGGTAGAAATTTAGCGATGTATAACCGGTTTTGACTTTTTATTCTGCGAATTTCCAGTTTAATAAATTTGACTTTGGTAATGTTTCATTTTAAGTCAGTTGAAATTATAACTGCTAATTTTGGTAGTACATCCAGCAGATACTTGTAGAGGGAAAAGGCATAAGAATTCTGAATGAAACATAAAATTTGGCAATTTTAATGTTATGTCAAGAGTAGAGAGAAGAGTAGAGGATATTGTAGCTAGTGAAATTACTGGGCAAACGAGACTTTATGACCTGATTACACAGTCTAGTAATCTGATTACTAAACTGTGTGATGTCTCGGGCTGACGTGCGCAGTGCAGTGTCACGCGAAACTTTATTATTTTAAAGTTCCGAGTGACACTGCAACTGTTATGGGCAGCCGTGTCGCTTAACATCAGGTGAACGACTAACTCGTCACATCATTCATTCCCATAAGAAAAAAAAAAGAAAAAAAAAAAGAGTAACCAGTCTTTAAATAAAATAAGTATACCTGGGTATAATGTACAACTGTATTCTATATCGTAATGCTTATTTGAGGTGTAGTGTGGTCAATCTATGTGCGCGGAGTGCGTTCAGCCAAATTTAAAACGGAAGAACGCGTACTGCGGTTTATTTACACGATCCACTTCGAGACCATTGCGACTCCACTTCATCACAGAATGACCAATAGTGCTAACGTAGTTGTATCTTAATTCTTGATTTTTGACATGAATACTATTTATCTGCTTATACCGCTTTTTGCTTATCAGTCCTTACTTCGGACCAATAAATTCTATTAAAAGTTACAACATTTATTAAACGTACGAATAAAGCAAAAGTTTCTCGAACAATTTGCCCTTTTGGTATTGTTTCGGCACGTTGTACTTCGCAATATGGTGAAATGACAAACTTGCGATAGCTGGTGAGGGAAACTTTGCACGTGAGTAATGGAGCAATATGGAAATAACTTTATTAATAATTTATAGTACCTAATATAATCACAAAGCAAATACCTAACAATAGGTCTTGTATGTTACAAACAGTTACTTGGGTATTCAAAAAAAATACATTAGCGTTTGATCAGTCTCGGTCATCTAATGGAAGTGATGACGTATCAGGGCAGTTGTTATCGATTCCTTACTTCGGAACCACGCGAATTCCTTTACATAAGAAATCTGCAAAAGGCTATTTTCTATAAATCAAAAACGTAACCGCGCGAAATGAATTTGGAATAGGCGCGATTTGAACTGTCAAAAATCATATGTTTTACCGAGACGTGTTCCGAAACATCAACACATCAAAAGATATGACCACATAAGTCAACATATTTTATTCAAAATAAAGATAACTTTAATGTAAAGTGAAGGTTTATCTAACGCTGTGACACGATTTGAACACGACACGATAACGACGTGGTTTCGTATCCTGTGGAATCTGTGTTTCCATAGAGAATAACCGCCCAATACGATGGCCCTGCTATGCGTGACGCCTGCTTCCATTTTATACAAATGATTGGCTTGTACCTAGTCAAAAATTAGTAATAGTTTGGAAGTAGGAACATCAAGCTTTAACCCTGTCTATTAAGCTAAATATCCAAGTAAGCAAATCGGCCGTATAGCAAAATGTCAAAGTCGACATATGATTCAACTCGCACCAGGGTCGTGAATTAGTCATTGTATGGGTGATTTACTAAGCTCATAATCAAATGCTTATTCAAAATTTTCTTGTCATCAGGGCATCGTCAGCGGACTCATCGAGAACGGACGTTGCGTCAGACAATGATGAGAAGTTTGCTCCATTAAGGGAGAAAGTTCAGGCAGCAGTGGGATCACTGATCGATGACAGCCTTAGCACTGAGCCTGATCAGGGGAAAGGAAGGAAAAAGACTGTACAGGTAACAATAATAAAATAGTAATAATAAAATATTTATTCAAAATTACATAAATGATGGAAATACAATTAATAAATCTTAGAAACTAAACATATGTCTTACAAAGTGAGGTGCCTGTACTAGGAATAAACCTGTGTCACAGGCGGCATAGTGCTTGTCTATTACGAAGATACTAGAGATACACGAAATTATTAAAAATAGATGTTTAACATTGAAAACTGAAAATACATGCTTATAGGAAATAATTAGTAACTTATAATTATATTTTATGCATACAAAAGTAAAACATAAAATTATATTTAAGCTAATTTACTATTAAATACTTAAACAGTCAACATATCGTCCCTCAGGTAACGAACCATTATGTATGAGGAGAGAAGAGTTTGAAACAAAAACCCGAATAAATTCAATTCCAAGAATAATCCCAAAATACCGTACTTTGAAGTAGATTAACTATAGCTCACTTTGAAATAAGAAGTATTCAGCTGATATTGCTGTTTAATCTATCTTTCTTCGAGCTAATTTGTTACCCTGATTTTGATTTTGAATATAATTTTTATCTTTTCAATTTTACTTATAGGTACAATAGGTATAAATGGTCTTTTCCGGTTTAAACCCTTGAAACGATCTCTTGAGGGATCAAAAAATATTTAATAAAAAACCTATATTCATTTTGTAAAGTCGCTTAGCAAAGTAGGTTATAATAATATTTTGTACCAAAATTTAACGCTCTTAGAGAATCTTCAGATCAAAGGAGCGTTCGAAAACTTTGTAAAAAAGTTTGATAAGTCTTTACAAAGGCTTGTACTCCCAAACCCTTTGTTTTAGAAAACTTAGAATTGGTTTTAAATTTTGCCATAGTACTTTCCTTGTCTGTCAGTATTGGTATATTATATAATTACTAAAATACTTGTTCACAGGAAGTATTTCTGGAACACATCACTCACCTTAGGATATGCGTAGAACATAATCATATGTATAAGGTAACTGTTAAGCAAATCGAAGACGCAGCTACAAGTATTTTAAGTAACGCTAAGGAGAACTACGAAAACCGAACGCGACACCCCCCTGTGCTCATTTACGGGCCCGACGCTTCAGGAAAAAGCACTTTATTGACGCATTTATACTTCAAATGTGAAGAAATATTCCCAAAACCTGTTCTTAGAATAATAAGATTTTCCGCTGCCACGCCAAGATCGGCGTACAACCTGGAGCTGCTGCGGGTGATGTGCCAGCAGATATCAATAATCCTGAACATTCCCGAAGGTTACTTACCGAAAGACGCGAGCTTCGACCCTTTATATATTAACAATTGGTTCCAAAGCCTACTAAAAAGATGCGAAGATATGCCGAATGAGATTTTGTTAATATTCATCGATAATGTTCATAGAGTGAATCCTTTAGAATGTGATATTGTAACTGGATTATCTTGGCTGCCCATGTCTTTGCCAAGAAATGTCTTCCTAGTTTGTACGACAGCGTTGCCTTTGGAGCAGTTGCAGCTAACTCCAGCTCAAAAAGAAAAGTTTAAAGTTCAGAACTGCTATTATCTGTTGGATGCAATTGAAGACTCTACCGATAACAAGAGTCATGGCGGTTATATTGATAGTGCCTTCGATAATTTGGAAGTTGTTTTCGGTGCGAAAGCTTTCAGTAAACTGGCAAGTACGTGAATTTCTTTTCACACGTCATTTTACAGTTACCACACGAAACTAGCAGCATCATTTGTATAAGAATAAGTATTAGTCTCTTTCCTATAAGTCTGTTTTGATGAAGACAACCTTGAGATTTTTCTAATAGAATGGTTATGTGAAAGTATAAACACATAATTTTACCTAAAGAGTACCTTAAAAAACATTAACCAAACGTTTAGCCACTGAACAAAATTATCTTTTTTGGCGTTAATCCATTACTTTAACTTCTGTATGTTTTTATATAGAGACTTGATTCCTTAATCCCATCTAATCCCAAAGTTGTATCGCAACGTCCCGAGCTTGTTACCCTCAATTACTGCTAGCTTGAGAAACTCTAAGATCGTCGCTCACTTGTTTCCATTGTTTGCAGGTTACATAACTTGCTCGGAGTTCGGCCTGACCGAACTAGAGCTGTTGGAACTTCTGATGCCAACAAGCAATAGTGAAGCGGTTATAACACTGAAGGACGCCAACTTTAACTTCTCTACTTTGTGTGTCGCCAAATACATGATGAGTAAGACTTTCTTGTGACATTGTATATCCGTGACTTTTATTTGAAATGGGGTTTTGATTACGTTGCCTTTGTGCTTCAACTCAAGTGGTTGAAACTTTCAGGATGGGTTCACAATAGTTATTAACACTAGTCCTACCTACTATCATGTCGGTTTTATAGCTAAGCTTCTCATTTTAGTACATAGCGTCTTTTTCTGAGTACTTTCTATCACCAACTAGCAATCTTCGCATACCATATCGAGTAAACGGCTAAATTCAAAAGTATCTAAATAATGAGCTTTAAATACTGCTATTAATAGCACATTTTACGAATTAGTCTAGAAGTGAACGATTCATCGAAGACGAGCTGATTACGCAATGCTAAAATATTATGCTTAACATTCTAAAATTCTTTTAGTGCTTTGAGTTTTTTAGTATTAAATCGAAAAGTCCTTTGAAGCGAATAAGTATTGATTTCGCAGGTGCTTAGATTTTTTTCCTTTAGTAATGAGTCACTATAGTGTTGGTAGCAAGTGTGGTTTACATCATTACGCAAGCCGTTTGTTTTTTTTTCTAATCTTATGTTTATGTTCCAGAACCACTAATATCAGAAAACGTTGTATCTGGTCGGAGTACATGGGGATGGAGGGCAGCGGGCGCTGGAGCTAGAGCGAGACGGAGATATGTTAGAGTGCAAAGTGCACTAAGGGATGCCCACTCTGACCTCGCCGCTCTGCACTTCGCTAACTTCCTTAACGATGGTGATGACACTGACAACTCTGATGCCCAAGAGCTTGGTATGTTTACTAATTAGGTTACTTAGCTTTCAACTTTAACTGCGAAGTGGAAGCGCAAAACACTCACATTTTGTGCTGGTATATCGACAGTCGACACTACACTGTAATGAATATCGATACGATTTTATTTCTTGTATAAGTGAAAAGTTATGAATTGTCTGTGAACATTTTCAACTTTAAGCCTAACAACTCTCGGGTTTTCCTTATGACATTTGAATGGAAAAGTGGGAGTATTTTTTACATCAAGTAAGGGCTTGGCAAATCAACTAAATATAATAAACGTATAGGCTTGATTTGGTGCGCGAAGACACTTTTGCGAGTGAGCCCACTGCCTATAACGCCCAGCGATCAAATACATAGATCCTGGTTCCTAACTAGGATTCCCTGTACCTATCTAAGGACCATTGGTGCCACAGCACTCAGATACAGAACAAGTGAAGGTATGCGTTTTATTCTCTATGCACAAATAGGTATGTCTTGTCCAGCCATGGGAATCAAACCTGCCGCCTTCAGGATACGAGCCAACCTGGTCAACCACGACACCACAGAGGCTGCCAAATCTACGCACACTAAAAAAATTCTTTTTCTTTGCCTCTTAGGTTGTGCTCCAGATGATGATGATGCTCTGTTAGACTCGACTCCATTCCACTCTGCAAGTAGAACCGCAGCGGCCTTCACACAAAGACATGTTGAAGAGTCGTGGCTTCATCTACTGTTAGCTGGTGACTTCTCGAAGTTGAAAGACCTTACCGTCTGCAACTTTGATTTCTTGCTGGCTGCTGTAAGTATTTAACCATGATTATTTGATGTTGAATATTTAACGTAAGCAAAAACATATCGTAGAGGCCAAAACATGTTTTTTTATTGTATTGTAGGACGAAACATTAGGTGTAACGAAATTAATCTTAAAGAATGGTGATAACTTAAGACCTACTCATAGAATAAATGAAATATTCTGTTTTAACGATTTTATATAAAATATTTTAAGGAACTTTATATTATTTATAGAAGGGAATGAACCCTACTAACTATAGATCATGGCACTATACTTAGATATAAAATTATACATATTATTCTTATCCATAAGTGATGTGCAAGCCAATTATAAACAAACAAGCTATCCCAAAATCTACCAAAAACTACCGAAAACTACCAAAGTAGTTATATGGGCGCCTATATAATAACTTGGCCTCCCATCATTACCGTCTGCTATCGAGGCAGTTTAGCAACTCGCGTTAACGGCCACCCCCAACTTTGAACACCTACATTTAACTCTCAGACTAGAAGAATAATATAGAAGGTACTATTAAACACCGATAATGAAGCCAGAAAAGTGTGCTTACTCACTATTCCCATTCATGCCCCACCCAGCTCAGTAGTCATTCAGTAATCAGCTTGAAAATGAATATTAAAATTAGTGAGCTAGTGATATATTTTAAAATCAAGTAAGCTGGTTAGAGGTTCATGAGTTCTCCAACACTATCATACACATGACAGTTTATTCTAGTACGGTTACTGATAAAATACCTTTACCTACTTTTTATTTGTTGAATGTTCCGTAAATGTTTGAGCTTTTTATGAAAAGGGCTGCTAATCTATAAATTCGCATATATACCTACGTTTGTTCGTTGTGAACCTTTTTTTTATTTAAACTGACGCAATTTTGACGCAACTTACCTACGTAACGGCACAGATAATAATATTATAATGCATTTTTTTTCTACTTTACACTTTTACTGTGTGCAATGGCTTGCATTTGAGGTTTCTAATCACTGTTTGGGAAAATTTCTGAATGGTGCAATTTTGCGTATTGCATTTTTCAGCTTCACGTTTATGGTTCGAGCCCGTTATCTTCGTTCTTGCTATTATTCTAAGACTTAATCGTCCAGATTGTACCTGTTTGAACATTAGGCGCCCAAACTAAGTTGAACATCAGAGTTATGCTATTAGTGAACAAAACAACGGGAACTGGGCCAATCTCGTTTGAATTAATCAAAAACTTTAATCGGTTTGAGAAACTTTCAATATAAACCATTATATATGAAAATCACAAAGCTTAGTAATTAAAAAATGCCTATCTGTAGAAAAAACACCAAGACCTTCCTATGGTAAGTATTTATTTTCAGTGATCAAACATCAGATGAAATGTGGTCAAATGCTAGCCTGTCTGACATAAGAATAGTACATATTATTTGGGAAAATGTCTCAGGGTACAGATAGAGCACTAATGCCCGTCAGCATTAAATTTTTTAAGCTCCTACGTTTGCACTTAGACCTCTGTACTTACGCCTTACCCCGCTTACTGCAACGGATTTGGATACGTCCTAGAGAGATAAGCGCGAACTTAAGAGCTTTCAAACTTTAGTGCAGATGGGCATAAAGCTTACGTTCACTATCCTTATAGATATGAGAGAATTCAAATCTGGCTAGGTGGTGTCTATTGAAGATTTCGTTTGTAATTCCTAAATCTTTGTTAGAAGCGATATTAGTCCGTAAAAGTTTGTTAAATAATTATGAACTGAAAGCTTGTTTAGATTAGGTTATTATTTACTTCACAATGTACCTACAATACACTAATAAGTACATTAATTAATAACAATGCCACCACGCTGGTATAGGGTAATTAATGTAATTATAAAACATGTGGTTTAAAGGACAAAAAATACCACAGAGTGAAATAATGGTACCAAGAACAGCCCAGCTTTATCACATGAAATAATTTATTCCAGAATACCTTTAGATAGACAACTGTTAACGAGTAAAATTCTTGGTATCGAAAATGTAATGCATTTTCTGAGAGATTCTCAGTTCCCACATAATTGGAGATCAGATTTCTCACCACTGGAGATAGCTTCCACGTAAACATCCTCGTAGGAAAGTGCATGCTTCTGATCTAAAACGCAAACAACGGTTTCTCGTTTAAGAATACATACATAGATATACCTATAGTATAGTGGATTTTATAAATCAGAGCTACCGTATTTCATCGTCGTAAGAGTAGAATAAGTACATAAGACTTTTTGGTTGGATAGTCAAAGTCATAAGGCATCAGAAGCCGTTGAGTGGCCTGTAATTTCTGACAACAGGCTGACCATTTGCTCATAATGAGAATAAAAAGAAGGTACGACCTTTTTGATCTTTGAAATTATCATAGTGATACAAATAGGGGTAAAGATGTTTGGATAAATAAAACCTATAAAGCTAGGGATTAGATACGTATTGGCCATAGACGCTAGTTGGGCGCTATCAAGGGTAACATATGAAATTTTCGTACTATTTTCTACATGAAAATGAAGAATACTGTTAGCATAACATTTTGATAAAGTCACGGTAATTTTGTTTAATGGCAAGACTAACGAAAATGGTCGATCATTTTTAGTAATTTAGTTCAATACTTAGAAAACCCCTGGCATTCTCTTGTTTGAAACGTGAGTATAGAGTGAATTCCGTGCTTGAACCAGAGCTGAGAAAATTCTTGATCAAGTCGCCATTTAAAATGAATAAAAATAATATATGTTGATCTGTCGATTGTTTTTCTCTAGCCTGTGATTCGGTTTAAGAGCTACGATGCTACACACAGACACAACATCAAACTTATAACTCTCTGCTTGGATGGGAGCTAAGAATAAGTCAATTCACATCTTGCGGCACGAATACAAATCAAAAGTGTGGGCTGATACGCAAACCAATGAAATGGATATTACAAATATTTTCCTGGTTGTTGAAGCCTTGAATTATGTATGAGAGAAAGCGGCATATCAAAGCCTATCAAATGTTCGCTCAATATTTGTTCAAAGCAGTTTAGCTAGTACGACTGTAAGAAATATTTATCTTGGGATACAATTGATGCTTAATGATTAATCATAGCTAACCGAATGTATGTGCACGTATGATACAAGATAATATAACTAAAATGAACTTTTAATTATAAAGTATTTTTCAACTAAAAAGTAACAAATGTTCAACAGGTACAAACAGTAACAGTATCATACCTGCGCTGCATTCTGGAACACGTACGATGCTACATCCTCGACCGTGACGTTGAGCTGGTGTACGGAGCGGTGAGAAAAGCGAGTGACATCCTCACGAGAGATCCTATGCAGCTGGGAGCTCAGGTATGTTCAACAGGTTCAAAAAGTAACAGTAACATAATTCCACTGCATTCTGAATTCGTGCAATTATTACTTCTCAATCATGACGTCGAGGTATCCGGAGCAGTGCGGAAAGCAAGTGACATCCTCACCAGAGATTCTGTGCAGCTGCTCAGCTTAGGTATGCTCAATAGGTACAAACAGTAACAGTATACCTATCTTACCTCTGCATTCTGGAACACGTGATTCTTCTTGTAGTACAATTAACTCAAAGCACAATTAATTACAATTAATTCATTTATTCGTTTTTTATGTTATTGTATGTCGTTGCGAGCTATTTATTTTCCTAGTTTTATGGCCACTCACAACAGTTTGCACCATCGCTGGAACTCAAAATTAAAGTTTCGCATGACCCTGCACTTCGCACGTCATCCTGAGCCATCACACAGTCTAATAAGGCTTCCAGATATTTCTCAAATGTTATCTTGACTTTCACTCCAAAAGACTGAATCCGGAGCCATGGCTACCTAATGAATAAGCAAATCTCAACTTTAGTAGGTACTGGTTTTTATTTGCACTGAGTCCCAAATTCAGAGACCAATTTTATTAGAGCTCGCTTGTTCAATGTCCATCGTTAGGAGCCGGCTACGCTAGCAGAACTTAAACCCTTTAACGAGTTCCGATAAGCCCCTTTGCAGGACAAAGCTATACTGCCTATATACAAGAGTATCGAAATACAATTAACTCAGAGGTGTTGATTAACAAAGTTCGGAGTTTGCTCATTTATTGGATCACAAAATTAATCTAATAATCGAGTCAATAATGAAAATTTATTCAGTTTCATCTGACACTATCTCATAAAAAGCAGAAGCAAACTGAGCGCATTATTCGCTTAAAATAAGCATGCTTGCTTTAATAGATAATAGAGAATTAATCATCATCAGGCTGAATATTTTCACTGCTGAAAATAGTTAGATCTCCCCCATAGAGCACCACCTTTGAGCAGCTGCTTACCTCTTGCAGCCATCGGTGCCCTGCAGTTTTAACCAAGTCGTCGGTCTATCTAGTGGAGGCTGCTAAAGAATAATAGTGGGTAATATATTTCAGCCTTAAAAACCCCATAAAACACAAGTCAAAATAAATAATGTCAGATCTAAAACTAAAATAACATGGTATTGACATCTAGCATGCTCAAAGTTCTATCAAACTTGAGACGCGCTCGGATGTTTCAAAGCATTCCTCTACAACCCGTACTTCAGCTTTCAGGTGGCATGTTTGAAAATCAAACGAATGTTAAAGCGAGACTGAGTTTCACATGGATTTTTATGAAGTTTTAGACTTGCCATATGTAAAATCTCTTTGCCAAGATCATAATTACAGTGGTTCAAATCGTGTTCCAAATAGACGAAGGTTCTGAACTTTTTTCTTGGCACAGATCATTGCGTGGTTGCGGCCAGCGGTGGCGCGACGCGGCGTGCTGGCCACTCTGGTCACAGCGGCGATGGCGTGGTGCGACGGATATGATAAACCTTTGCTGGTGCCGCTAAATGGATGGTGAGTGCCTTATAACTGTGCATATTTCTACTAGTAGTTCTGTGAACGTAGACTTCCTAAACTTAACTATTCTACTTACAGTAACTTATTTTCATGCGAGGAAACGATGTGTTCTGGATGAACGTGGAAAGTGGAAGTTTACCATCATGACGATAATATACAAGGAAGCAAAAACTATATGAAATATAAATATTCGTTATTTCTGATTTATGAACTTTAGTTATATTATGACAGACGTAAGCACTAGAAATAATTAGCAAATTCGTTCTTATTGTCTTTTTAACTTTCATTTGATTTTTGGATCATTTTTCGTTTATCTGGCTATGTATTTATTTTTGTGCTGTTCAACAACTTAATCGCTGAACATAAGTAAATATAAAATATTTTGTTCAGTGACTTTTCTTGTTCAGTGTAATGTACATACATATTGTGCAGTAGACGAGAGAGAATCCTAACGGAACTGGAACCCAGCCGAGTGTTAACGCGAATCTTTGAGAGGCATCCACCTTTATTCTGCTTAGAGTAAATAAAATCATTTTAATCCTTATTTTGGAGTAGCTAAAGCTATAGGTAATCCGTACGACTTGTCACTTGTATTGTAGTCCCAAGTATTTACAACCTACAAACATACATAAAACTTCGAATTGTAGTAGTAATTTGTAACCGAAGATTTTTCCCTTTACGTTTGAAGGTCGACTTGATTGACATTGAAAACTTGTTTAGCCATTTATTGCATGCCATCAGCTCTTCTAGTTTAAGAAGGGAATGTTTTACTTATCGGAACATTATATATTTTT
Organism: Ennomos erosarius; assembly: GCA_963580505.1. Taxonomy (NCBI): domain Eukaryota; kingdom Metazoa; phylum Arthropoda; class Insecta; order Lepidoptera; family Geometridae; genus Ennomos; species Ennomos erosarius. The sequence continues at coordinate 4,305,948 of OY756983.1, read as the reverse complement.
TACCATCATCAAGCTCCTAAAGACGCCTATTACTGAACATAGACCTCCCTACAGAGCTCTACTTTGAGCGGCCGCTCGCTTCCTGCATCCATCGGCTCCCCGCTGTAAGCGGAACAATATTACTTGTTTTAATAGGTTCTTTCGGATCGTATTTTCAAACTTAAAGTTGAAAGACAAAACGGTAAGAATATTAATCCATTTGGTCCCTTGCGAAATCTTCGTGATAAAACTTTAGGGGTTGATAAATCTTTTTACTTTCGTTTAAAAGTAGATTAAAAAAGGTTTAAACCAAAAAAGTTTTTAATACTGAATATAAATTAAGCAAATAAAAGTATAACTTAAAAAATGTCTCAACAAAAAAGGCATAACTATTAAAACTTCGGTTTTAAACCATCAACCTTTGTTTATCTTGACGAAGAAAATCTCTCGTCAAAATGAAAGCACAACTTAAAGCTTACCACATTAAAAATACAGCTTACTATTGTATGCAGATAGTAATTCTAGAAAGTGTTGGTAGAAAGGATTGAAGTGCTTTACAACAGCTTTATATCTCCATTTATTCTTATTTTATGAGCTAGAGCCCGTTGGCGGATTATTTTCCCTACAGTACTAGGTATCGTACCTACAGTCATCTTTTGTTCCTCGTGTCAGCAAGAGCCCAGAGGAGCAATTTTGTTAGTTAATTATAACTTCTTTTGTCTTATTATCATATCATCAGCCGAAAGACACACTACTACTCAACATAGCCCTCTCCAATGAGTAGAAGGGGTTGCCATAATCAACGGATCGCAGAAGATTTTAATGTACCGAGTAGAATAATAATAAATATTTATTTCCAGAGAGAGAGTAATTACATTAATACAAATTGCGTTACACAGGTTTACAGAATAGAGTAGAGACTCAATATAAAAATTGAACGGTAATTCCCAAACTAGGCCAAGTGCCTGTATCTTGGGACTCAGAGATACGATTTCTACAAAAGAGACATAAATTGTTGCAAACACCGGTGAAGTGCAATTATATAATATAATTGATTGAATCAGGCATGACCTCGCGGAAGTTCATCTTAAATACAAAATGAAACAAGAATATCTAGTGTAATTCCGCTAAAATAAAACTATAAGATTATCTACATTGGGAAAGCTGTAAGGGATTGTTGCTGGTAAATGTATGTGACAAAGAATAACAAAAATATTTGCTATGACAGTTTTATTACAACAATCTCGGAAGGCTAAAATTGATCCAACATTTGTTGCGCAGGATTAGGAAAAACCCAGAAAAACAATGAGAAATCGGTACGCTTATAAGAAATTAAATAAAAGTAAAATAATTTAACTTATAAATAGTCTTTAATTAAATGACTGTAAAAAATTTACAAAACATCGATTCTAAAAAATAATTTCAACCGAATAATCGGCTGACAATAATAACAATTTTAAGTATTAAAACAAAAAAGTAACAAATACAAACAAAACGAAAAATCAAACATCACAAAACGTAACGTATTCTCTTAGCCCACTTTTACGGTACCCATGGGAAGAGATGGGGTGGTTTTGCATACCCCATAACTCTGCAGTACTGCAGTATTATATCAAAATAAAAATGAAGTATATAGGACGATTTCTAAACCTCCCATTTAATAGCCCTCACCAGTGGTTTTGCTAATCATTTGCTTACATTGTACAAATACAAGGGTAACAAGACTGACACAAAAAGGTAGCAATTTTATTAATTCTAAGCACGTGTGAGCAGAGGTAAAAGATCAATATAGCTAATTCCACCGCACTATATTATTCAATTAGAGAAACGACCTTAGTGGGGCACTTTTGTGAATTGGATACCGCACCTGGCCGGTGGAAACAGGAGAATAACATGTTACTGATACGGTTACAGGGTGTATTTTGGTTTAGTTGGTACGATATAGCATTGTATTTTAACTTGATTATTATTAGAAGTACTTTGTTTTATATTTGCTATTATTATACATTATGTATCGTACAGTATAAATTTGGCATCTACAAATGGGATTGTAGATGTGTATAGGTATAAGGCTAGTGGAGATGGACAGAACATGTGGCTTGAAGGGAATATCGCAGGCGTACCGGGACAGATGAATTTATCGAATTTCAATCCCTTTAGGGAAAAATTCACAAAACCATTGTTTTTCTTTATGTACTTTATACATTCCATGTTTTAATTAATACCATACATAGTATTTGAAATAATACTTCCCATTTTACCCTCTCAGGAGATGATTTAAGAAAAGTTATTTGTATTGTATTGAATTTTATGCGCCAAAATTCAAAACGACGCGTTTTACAAAAATAGGTACAGTTGTGTTTAATTCTTTTCACCCATTAGGAATTGAGTTTATAAATCTCTCTTTGTTGTACGCCTATTAAGTAACTTCGAAATTACAATGTTTTAACTTCAGTAGTTTCGTCTGTGCGATTGTCTTACGACGATACCTTGTTCCTAAGATTGTGAAAAAACTATTCGCATATCACCTTTTATTCCAAAGTATTTTGTATTTCTATTTTTTAAACAGGCTCCAACCACCGATTGCTTCAACGGTTCGCGTGGTCTCAGTGGCTGGTTCACCACAGAGCTCTGGAGTCAACCTGCTCCAGTTAGCGCCTTCAGGACAGCATCTGGTGTTGGCGCCGAAGACTGGAGACCCCCAGCTTTGGCACGTGATGTCCAACTCTAAAGTACATACTTTTAAAGGTCAGTTTCACTATAATATACTACATTTATTTACTTTACCGCAGACATCTAATACTATACTACTACTATTAAATGCATAAAGTTAAATTTAATATAAATCAATCATATTACAAAATTACAAAACATTCATGCCGCAGTTTCTTTTAAATGGTTTTAAATCATACAATATTATTATGAACAGTCAAGACGTAATCTTTAGGAAAGTATTCACGGACAAACAAACCTTTGCAGTAAATACCATTAAAATTAACAATAAAAAGTGAGTAAAGTTTGCTACGAAAGCTCTATGAGCTACGACGTAGCACTTCACGAGAAAATTTCACAATGCATAAAAACTTTGTCTAGAAATCACACGCTCAGAATAAACCACAGACCCTAAATTTTTTCGTTACTCAAAAATCTAGACATCAGAGAATTCTTCTTTAGAGTAAGACACATTCTAGGCATTTAACAAACAAATCACTACTATTCTTATATTTACGTTACTCTACTTACGTCAAACAATCCAATATGCAAAAAATTAACAGAAAATCTTTTAGTCCAAAATATAATATCATTATATTTCCTATATTCAAGAATAAGATTTCTAAATAGTGAAAAATCCGTCCTTATTAAACTACGAAAACATAGATCCATATTTTTGTAGGATTTGTTTTTGTTTATTTGGGTACAGATTAAATAGTGACAACTACATTGGGGTCTGCAAAAAGGTTACCCCTCTAACCGGCATGGGTAAATCAACAAAACATTAATAGAACAATTATTGTGTGATTTGACCTTTACCATTCAACCAAATACCTACTTAATTTACAAATCATTACGTTCGAACAGTTTGTAAAATGAGCAGCAACCAATCCAATCAATATAATGGTTTTAAAGCAATCAGCTTAATATTACGAATGTTTAATGTTATTGCTATCGAAATTGTAGCTTTCATTATATACTGTGATTTCATAAAGACAATAATGTTTTCTGATATTTTTTTTTAATGAAAATAGAACATAGAAAAATAATAATAGCTATTAACGTCGAATCAACAACATTCACTGTGTGTGATAACAAAAAAAAACCTAAATAAAAAAATGAAATTAAATAAATGAATGAGAAATAAATGGAAAATAATAACAAAAAGAACTGAGGAAGGAAATAGTCCGATGTGCACTACCCACACTAATATTATTTTTTTTACTTTTTTCCATAATAACATTATTTAGTCCACAAAGGCCATTAACTAATATATTTTAGGAATCTGTAATAGGAGTAAGAATACTAGTCTGTACTGCAGGAGTTAATAACAAGCACCGAATGTATAGAGACACCATTTATTGGTTGACTAACAATTCTGAGCGCGGGGGGGTGGGCATCTTAATAATAAAATAAACAGAGATACCTACATAACACCTTCCCCTTAAATCCTAAGTTTAATTAATATACATATACATAGGTACAATAACAATGCTAAGTAGAAATGAAAGAATGTGACTTAAGTATTATGTACCTATAAAATATACTCTTATACATACTATTAACTAATACTACAGAATATGAACGTTAACATATTAGTACTTACGTAGGTATAAGTAGTATCCCAGATAGTATAACCTATTTGTACGTCATCCTATACTACCTACGTATCAACGTTATCACTTATCATAAAGCAAAATGTAGTCAAAGGTAAGCTTATTTTAATAAATAAAACGCCGTACCTAATTCCACGTTCATTATCGCAGCACATTTATCTTCATTTACGTCACGTAAATTTAATTAACTTCGTTTTACAAAAAGTTTTTTTTTTACTTTTTGGGAAGAGTTTAATGTCTACGTTTAATAATTGGCGTAATTGGTCGTCATTAATAAATTAACTTTTGACAAGATAAACCATGGTTGGGTATTTAATGAACAATTAATTTGCTCTAGACAAAAAAACAGGGTGAAATGCACCGGTTTCTTTCTTTTTAGAACTTAACATACTACATCGTCCACCATGAACATCAGGCAAAATATTGCTCAAATGTAGGTTTTATTTATTTAAAAAATATAAGCTATGCAACTTATAACTAATAGGGAAGGTTCTCGAATGGCGACCACCAACCGGAAGACGCAACGTAGGTAGACTGACGATCTGGTGTAAGCCGCGGGAGCCGATGGATGCAGGAAGCAAGCAGCCGGTGAAATGGGTGCTCTCTGGGGGAGGCCTATGTTCAGCGGTGGACCTCTTCAGGCTGTCGATTATGATGGTGATGATAAAGCTATAATAATTCTGTGACACTTAAAGTGCAAATCTTTCTCTCACCTCGTGAAAATAAACCTATGCCATTGTTAATAGAGTCTAATTTAATTTAACTATGTTTCGGTGCAGGTCATTCCGGCAAGGTCCTGTGCATGTGTGTAACGCGGGAATCTCAGTACCTCCTCACCGGTTCTGAAGACACCACCGTCGTAGTATGGGATCTTCATACTTTGGCAGTCAAGACTAAAATACTGTAAGTTGCTTGTGCTAATAGCTGATCTTTCGGATTTGCTAAATCTTTATAGCTTTTTTACTAGGTGATATGACTTATCTACATGGACTCCTTAGGTTTAATGATGCCAAGCAAGTGCAAAAAGTACTTTGTTTGTGGTGTTTGTTGAAGTATTTTGCTACAGAAGCTACTGCATAGGTATATTAGAGAGTTGAAGACCCGATCTCACAATATTCATGATTTTTATTGCAGTATTGCCTGGTTAGCTGCTGCTGGTGATTTCACAGTCCAGATGGATGAGATAGACTGTGAGATCAGGTCTTTAAGTCATATTAGTAACCTGCGGTGATATTTCGTGTGTGATGACGTACACACAGTGTAACCACAGATTAGAAAAAAACGATAGTGTAACGTACCTAAAGCATATCCCGGCTTGAGGGATGGATGGATGAAATGAAATGAAATGATAGTGTAACGTGTTGTAAAGTTTTGCATTTTGTAATTTGGACGTCTGGAGTAGTTTGCAATTATTATGAGTAGTAAAAACTTAAATAATCTTAACGACACATACTAAGTACAAAAACTAAACACGTTTCAAATAAAGTAGGTACATTTAAGAAACTCGGGACATTCAATGAATAGAAGGCACAAAGAAAATAAGGTTTAAGTCGTTCTACGATAAAGCCTATTGTACTTTCTACTCTCCAGAATACTAACGAACTACCGTATTGAACGTGTATCGGCTTTTATTGTTACTGTTGCTCTCTATAAAGTGGTAATACATTGTTCTATTTGAGCTTGACCCGTACATTTTTACATTGATTGATTGAGGTGTTTAATAACAGGGCTGCGTTTATAAGGTTTTTTATTTTGGTTCATGTTGAAAATTGTGAATCAAAAGAGTTAACCATCAAAAAGCCTTCTTTCCTTACCTTTCAACGCTTCTTGTTTCGTTAACTTTTCTTTTCCTTGTGCAGGGAACACATAGCGCCTGTACTATGTGTGGCTGCTATCGTGAACCGGTCAGTGGTTATAAGTGGTGGGGAAGACTCAGCTGTCATCGTCACGTCTCTAGTTGATGGTGCTTTGGTGAGTCCACTTAGATCTTTGGTTGAATATACTTGTAGCAATGTTTTAACTTTTTAGCTCTTATTGCAAAGTGGTTAAGACCGTTAACTATGGTTTATGGTTTTGTTTAGCTCCGTATCGTCAGTGTGCAGTTTCACTTAAATCTTCAGCTGCATAATATTTATACACGCCTCATAACTTTTGGTAGTTTATAATTCTAGTCGTCTCTACGTTTAAAATTTCTGAGACTGAGTTTAGTGAATGATATTTTATAAATTACTTTTCCAGTTTGTATATTGTGAACATTGTATAAGAAAAGTCACTCATGGCTCATAGAAAAAAGCTAATTCATGACATCAATAAGAAATAATAAATGGCAAATGGTTCTTACTTTATGTGTATCTAATTGTTGTTACCCTTAGATATTTTCGTTTCCAAACTATTCTAACAAGACAAAATCTACATAGATAACAAAAATTGACCACCATCGAGGGCCGGTGACGGGAGTGAAAGTAATACAAGATGGAGAAATCGTGGTCACGTGCTCACAGGACGGGACAGTTTGCACGTGGAACGTGGAAAACTTCACTTTGCTGAGCACTGTTGCGATCGGAGTACCGGTAAACTAGTAGTTACTTACGTTATGTTGTTACTGGCTTGATAGCTCAGTTGGTATAGTAGCTATGCCTTCTGAACTGTATAGTATCTAGGCTATGCATTTGATTTCCACGCAGAACAAATATCTGTGTGATGAGCATTTTGTTTTGTTTTAATTGAATTATGAGCATCGATGTTTGGGTAATATATTGTATTCTATATATGTATTTTTATAAGCAAACTGTGTGTATTCTACTGGTTGCCAGTTTTATTTAAAAATGCAAGAGTTATCAAAATTGTTTTTTCGTTTTAATTTTGGTGTACATAACTGTTAAATATAACTGAATCAAAGGTCGTCGGTATCGCGTATTTCTTGACTACTTGCACGATAATAATAGGTAACCAATTTTTTATTTCTTTTACGTAAGGACTACCTTATACATTGTGTTAAATATAACAGTTACATAAGTCCACCGAATGTTGCTAAATAAATACATTTTCGCACAGGTAAATGCCATGGAAATTACGGATGACAACGTGTTTCTAGTCACTCTACAAACTGAAAACGAACTCCACGTGCGGACTTTTATTACTGGGACGCATTTACATGTTTTGAGAAGGCATAAAGGCAAAGTAAGTTATAATGTTATAAAAAAGTTAGATTAATTATTAGTGCTGTAAGTAATTATAATTTCTCAAGTGATTAAGAAATTTTCGGGAATGAATTGAAAATGCGGTTTTTGTGGAAAATATGCAGAATGTATTTACACTTTACATTTATTTATTCTGTATGTACCACCTAGATACCTACAGTATGAGGTCTTAGAACAAAAATCGAATTTGAATGGTAAATGTGAAAGCATATGAAAAGGTAAGGTAATACCCATTTCACTCTACTTTTGTTACTGTCTCGATTCCAGAGTTCATTATTTTTCCAAGAATTGGCCTCCGGGAAAGAACAACATAGTACCTCTAAGTGTTATATGCTTAGCTACTGAATCGAAAAAATGCTTCACTTGAATTCATACATTCATTCATTCATTCCTCTTTTAATGTATTTTTTGTTTCATTTCTTTTCTCTCTTTGCCATTATTTATTTTTTTATTTTCGTAGAGTAATTTGTTTTCACGATGCTTTGTTTGAGTCATACTTAATTATTGCTGAATATTCAAAAAGGGTTTTAACTTGTAATTTGAGTTGGTTTATCAATTTTTACCGCTCAATCAAATTCCACAACGATGCTCACTGAATGTTACATGAATTCTGCCTTGCATCTTTATGGACACCCTAACCACAGGTGGTTAATAGATGCCTGATGAATTTTGACACCTTGGATATGGAACGGTGCTATGAATCTTGGTTCGAAATGCATACTCAAGTAACGGAGGTTAACGATTACAAACTACCCGGACTAACGAAGCTAACTAGGACTTGCATTGTACTAGGTTCCGCATAAACAATTTCTTTATTCAGACGAATTTAGTTAGACTGGGATGTTTGTTGTTTTTATCATTATGCCTGTCAAAATGAAAAATAAATAAATAACGCCCAACGATCACGTACATAGATCCTGGACCCTAACTAGGATTCCCTGTATCTAGGGACCCAGGAACTACGAGGACCATGGTCCCACAACACCCAGACACAGAACAAGTATTTGCGATTTTTTTTTTTCGGGCACAAATACTTGTCCTGTCGCGGGAATCGAACCCGCCACCTCCGGGTTATGAGCCGACCTGCTCAACTACCACACCACGGAGGCTGTCAACACAAACAACAAAAACATAATTATACGTAGTTTCTCCTGACATGGCGACCGCAATGATGAAAAATGGTAAACACAGTTTTTTTTAGTGTAGCTGACACTTTTATGACAAATTTATAAACTTTTCTATACTTCGATTGGTAATAATATTATCCTGGCTAGTTTACAGTTCAAATGTTATTTGTAGTAGGTAGTGTAGTAGTTAGTTTGAGCACAGATATTATAATAGTTTACGTTTGAGTAATAAAGGCACATTGCCCGGTATAAAATAAAATAAAAACATTATTATATCAATCTGTATTTCACCATTTTTATGTGCAGCAGTGGACGTCTTCAGGCTGATGATGGTGGTGGTTGGGATGATGGTGATAATGATGATGATGATGATGAATTTTCACCATCATGATTACATGATGGTGAAACTTCAACTTATAATTGATCTTTTTTAAACGAAAAAAATATCATTACAATAGCATCATGTTACTCCTCTACTGAACAAAGGCATTTCTACTGGCTCACCTCTGAACCCGCTTTTAATGGCCCATAGTCCCGACGACTCTTGTCGCAAGTTATCGCTCCACCTAGTCACATAACATTTACTGCCTGTTTTGATTTTTCATGTTATGTTAGTGTAGGATATGTGGGTAGGCATTCGTTAAATAATTAATACTCATTATAAAAATAGTAGGGTAGCGATGTAAGTTTTGAGATCGCCATTCGAAATACATCTGTGTCCCGAATATAATCGTCTTTATTTGTTTCGCCTCCTGTAGGAACTTTACAGTTAGTAAGCAAAATACAGTCTACTTTAAAATGTAACCAACGTTTTATTGATGATTTTTTAGCAGTATCGCCTGCTCAGCGTAATCCACAGATTAATTTGTAAAAGAAAAATTAGAATCACGAGCGGTAATCGAACCCACATCCATCCATCCCTCAAGCCGGGATATGCTTTACTTAAGCTACCGTGACAAATGGTCTCATGGCCGAATTTGTCCGTTACCAACGTACTTGTTAACGGCTTGAGGGATGGATGGATGCGGGCCAATTCCTGCTCGTAATTCTAATTTTTCCTTTACTTTACAAGTTAATCTGTAACCAACTTGTTAATAAAACATCGTCATCGAACTGTAACATAAACAAGCCACAAAAGGCACGCCTTATTTATACGAAAAGCAAAAACAAATTACCACGTTTAATTAACTTGACAACAAACAACCGAACCTATTGTTTTTCCTAATTAATCCACAGAGGAAGCCCTTTGTGCGGCCGGGAAGTAATATTGAGAGGCGGATTTTATTTATGATTTTGGGTATTCGTAATCGACTAATCCTTTCGGAATTTAAAGATTCTAGGGCAATAAGAAGCTCGAAAACAATTTAAGTCTTATTTTGGCCTTAACAATCGAATGGTTTGCATGAAAATTGATTGTCGATAAAATTGTAGAGTAGGTTATTGGCATTAAACTTTCTTATTAGTAAAAGGAAAATTATGCGCTCAAATAATAGAATGTTCTGAGATTCATTGGCCATAAGTTTGTTACCAAATGTTTTGCAAATTTTTAGATGACTAATATCTAATTTTTACAATTTTTTACCAAGCCTGCCTTTTTTGTAGCAAGGATTTAAGGATATGACCGTTAGACCAGATGTAATTACATCCTTGTGGGTGCTGACATATTAAAAAGGGGTTAATCGGGTTCATATACTTGGTTCAATAGAAATATAATCCCGACAATGGCCTTACTGTTAGCAGCTTCAAAAATTTAATACTATTTCAATTATTCATCAACTAAAACAGCGTTAAAAACGTCCACAAAACACCACTAAATTTCAACGTTATTTCCCACTTCAAAATTATCCGTAGGAGAACTAAAGTGACCGATATAGCTCTTAGGACTAGCAAGTTGAAATTGCAATGGGCAGGCCACATCACTCTTAGATCTAACAACCGATGGGCAAGAAAGGTTCTCGAGTGGCGACCACGAACCGGAAGACTCATCGTTGGCCGGCCCCCTACTAGGTGGATCGACGATTTGGTGAAAGCCGCGGGGAGCCGATGGATGCAGGCTTGGCGAGCAGCCGCTCAAAGTGGCCCACTGCTGAACATAGGCGGGAGGCCTATGTTCAGCTATGTTCAGGATTTCTTCAAGCTGTTAATGATGATGATGATGATGGTGATGAAAAACGATCACGGGTACAACGGGTAAAAGCATCACAAAGACAGAGCACTCTAAATCGACATAGACGGTAAATAAGTATACGTTACCGACTTCCCGGCCCACTCTACTGGTAATTGAGGGCTACTAAGATGGTTAAGCTCTCACTTATTCGTTAGAAGAGAAAATAGATTACTGGTGATTTTCACTAAGTGCCTTGGAGGCATCCCTTTCTTATTACATTACGGGGTGCTTAAAAACGGGACGTTTGGTGTCATGAAATATCCATCTTAGAACTGGTATTATTACCATTTGTACCGTGTTAAAAATATACAGCTAGAAATAATTTAGTAAATATTTTCAACCTTAATAATAAACCATTTTTATATTGGGGTATTCTTTTCTGTAGAGGTTTACTGCATGAAAATATTTTTTTGCAAAATCAACCCCTAACGAGCCTTTTACCACATTTGACCCCCATTAGGGTGATACAAACCCCTATGGCTAAACACGCAAGTGGTACCGTGGGCTTATCACTAGAGTGTAATTAATAAAGTTAAGGCAATTACATACAACACATATTAATTTTGTACCAAAAACAACAGAAACATAAAAATCTTAATAAACATGCTTCAACTGTTTAATTTATTCATTTCGGTATTATAAAGTCCATTCTTATCTAATTCTATCATAAAGTCTAGTTAATAATATTTAGAAATTCCGAATATGCTACGAAAACTTCTATATAATAATCCTTTCATGTTAAACATACCTACTCAAACAAAACATTGTTTACAGTACGACAACGACAGAGGTATAGAGATAGGTCTAAAAGAGGTTAGTTCAACCATAAAATTGAGTGATAAATTACTTAGGTACTCCACGGCAAAACATTGTATCATTGGCAGGTTAAAATTATAGTCATAATAATGCTATCCAAGTATCCACTATCCAGTTTTACGTCTTCTACGTTGTACTTTACGACTTTGGGATCCGTATTTTGGTGATAAAACATTTTTATGGATTGACATGACTTATAAATTTTAGAAATAAGTAAGTTGGATCTTGAAATAAAATTACACAGGAATTTCATTTCTAAAGCATTGGAGGAATTGGAGGAAAAAGACAAATGTAATAAGTTGAATAAAACTTATTTCTTGCAGTTCTCGACAAACTTAAAATACGATGCTGCCCAATTCCAAATTGAGTTAAAGACTGAGTATTCTTTTGATTACTTCTGATTGAAGAATTTGATAAAATGAATGATAAATTAAAATAAAACAGTTTATAACGCTACTGTGTTTATATATACGTCAGCGGCGGCCGATGTTGATCGCAAACCATTAGTTACTTCGTAGCTTAATGCATTTTCAACCAAGATTTATTATCTCTATACATCAGTGTCAAAGTTCGAGGACAATATATTTTCATAACAATACTTGCAAACATTACTGAAGGTCTATTTTACTTGTTTAGCGATAAACTGGACTTGAATTATGGATGTAAAAAAAACATGACCTATTATGTAAAAGCTTTCCGAATTCTGAAAATTGAGAAACGCATAAACCAACTAAAATCTCTAGATGGTAGGTAGTTTACAGTTAGACATTTCGAAATCATTACATTTTAGTCCTTTTATATTCTTATTCAACTTAAGAAATTAAAACGACTGGAATGAATAATTTTAAAGGTATTTAAGGTTGTTGGTTTTTAAGGTATTTTTTTGTTTATTTTCTTGTACATCTTTTTGCAATTGTCCTACTTATTTACGTTGTGCTTTTGTCGCGAATAAGTATTATTCTATTATTTTCTTTCTACTCTATGTTAAATTTTTAGGTGAAATGTTTCTGCGTTGCTCACGACTCTTCGAGAATAGCTGTTGGTTGCTCGGATCAAAGAATCTACCTGTACAGTCTTCACAGCGCACAACTCATAAGGACATTGGCAGTCGCTCACGATTTAGCAGCATTGGCCGTTGCTGATAAGGACCATTTTTTACTGGCATCTGGTGCGTAGATACCAACACATAACGTGTGTAACACAGAGCATTGAAAAAAATGACACAATGGGCGCGAGGTGTGCTTTTTTGTGCTCTGTGGTACAGAACAACGATAGAATTGTGACTTTGTAAAACCAACATTCTAGCATCATCTAGTTTGTGCATTCATTCTCCGTACATTATAACTGTGTACTTGCTTATGTTATATGCAAAAAAAAATTTGCTTATTTTTCAAGAAAAAAAGAATAATAAGGAAGCGTGGGTATTTGTAGCCGGTAACTTTCAAAGGTAAATTAATAATAGTTAAAAATATGTTGTTTACAAGATGACGCAGAGTTTCAGAACTCAAACGTAATTTTCATTCTATAAACTTGTAAAGAACATTTTCTTCGGGTTTCCGTATATTACTAAGTACTCTAAAAATGTAACCAGTACCAGTACCATATTTGAACTAATTGTTTTTTTTTATGAATAAGATTGACGTGGCTAGCTAGTAGTTCACCTGATGTTAAGCGACACGGCTGCCCATAACAGTTGCAGTGTCATTTGGAACTTTATAATAATAAAGTTTTGCATGACACTGCACTGCGCACGTCATCCTCAGACATCACACAGCCTAGTAATCAGATTACTAGACTGTGTGATCAGGTCGTAAAGTCTCATTTGCCCAGTAATTTCGCTAGCTACAATGCCCTTCAAACCGGAACACAGTAGTGCTCACACACTACTGCTTCCCGGCAGAATAACTGGCAAAGCAGTGGTACCTACCTAGACGAACTTTGCAAAAAAGTCCTACCACCTAGTAAAAAAAATGAGGCTGACTTGTTATTGTTCTGAGCTAATGAGCTATTATACTAACTTTAATGACGCATAACGTCAATTAACTACATCTTCATCCTCGGAACAATAAATAGTCCACGGCTGGGTAATCAGAACATATGAAAATTATACCTGCCCAAGTGAGGTCAATTTATTATGAAAACGTTTGACGAGTTATCAATTTTGCAGGTGGCCACAGAGTAACCATATACTCATTCCATACAGAAGATCACTTAACGAATTTCCGACCGACCAAACAGATGAAACGTCGGCAGACCAAATCGAAAACCAACATCAGTTTACTACAGGTAAGTGTGCCCTTTTTTTTGAGCGGGCTAATCCTGTTGGTCTCTAACGACCTTAAGTAAGTATGCCCTAATAAACACTGCAAAATACTGGAATAACTACTCAATGTTATATCTTGTTTTATCTTTGCCTAAATATAATATAATAATAAAATAAAAACACGAAATACTTACCTATTTTTCTATTTTTTTTCTGTAGGGGTTTATCTGTCTTAATCGATTTTTGTCTAACTAATTAATCTACTTTTAGAATCGAGTTTTTTTTAACGTCCAGAATATTATATTTTCGTTTTTACCAAATATAACAGTGAAAACAAATTTTGTTCGAATATACAGCACTGGATCATTTTCGCAAGTGCAGAATTTTTTAGATCATACTCCTCTGTGTTGTTAGAAACTGGATGGATATTTTTCGGATCAGTTTATGCACAGCATTTTACTAAGGATGTACCTATGCTGAATCTATCAGATAGGGAGTTTTAATTTAAATTACTTGTTATTTAATAGATCTCGCTTTTAACGACGTCTTATAATTTTACCGTTTCTACTTTTAATATCTTTTTAATTGTGGCTTTTATTAGATCGAGACTATTGCGATAAACCAGGTTTTCATAGCTAAGCGGTCTGATACCTTGATACTTTAATACTTCTGATGCTAAGCTGATTAAGTATTTAAGATTTTGCGCCGCGATCGTCGACAAAAGTTTTTATTTAAGTACTTTATCATTATTTTTCTCCTTTATTTTATCTGAATAAAGCATTATCATAATAGATTTATATCTACATCATTTTCATTATGACTCCTAGATAATTTAGCCATTGATGTATTTAGTGTGAAAAACTCCGTAAGTTTTGATACATGTTAAAATGCAACAAAAATATGCACTTCGTTTATTTTACTTTCTTTCTTTCTTTCTTTTCTTAATAAAATTTCAGATGTTTGCTAGCTTGTCTTATAACAAATTACAAATTAGAGAAAATGCAATAGACATCACTACTCAAAACAAAATCGACCGTTTGCAATAAAATAGCTTTTTCACTAAATAAAAAACAAAAGAAAAAAAAACAAATATTGATAAAGAATTTAATTTGATTTTAATTGTACTTAGCTAAAAGTGTCAGAAAAATTTAGAAAATACAAATGTTCTGGCCACGAAATAAATATAATTATTTAAAAAAAATTACTGAAACTATGAAAACATTTCTCTAGAAATCCGAAAAATCTCAGATTTTGCTTTTGTGTTTTTTTTATAAATTTGTCCAAAATATGCAACTTTAAATATGAGATGGCATTCAACAGGCAGAACAAAGCGAGCTGATTCCCATCAGTTGTCTAGAAGTGTCCCGAGACGGACAGCTCGCCGCCAGCGGCTGCGCCCGCGGCCTGGTCCGAGTATGGCAACTCTCGACTCACAGGCTCCAAGCTACGTTGAACGGTCACATGGGCCATGTCACCTGTGTAACATTCTCGCCGAACAATCTTATTGTGCTTAGCGGGTCTGAAGACAGGACGATTGTGGTCTGGCAGTTAGCTGATAACTCCCCGTCTTTAACGTATAAGGTAAGTGTCTGATTTTTATTTTTTGGTGGTATGTTTTAAATTAAATTAGAATCAGAGCTGACATCAAGAAAAAAGACATCATCTAAATGTATGGACATCCTCAATCAGCAATGCAAATCTGTATAACTAGGCTTCGCCAAAAATGTGCTATGTACGAACACCTATGTACACACACACAAACACACAGGAGATGATATAGGTATTAAAAATTGAATTAAACAGTATTCAATCGATCAATTTATGTATTTTGCACCGTCACAATTTTTTTTTAAAGTCTGCAAGAGAACGATTATTGTTTCGGTTAA
This sequence comes from Ennomos erosarius, assembly GCA_963580505.1. NCBI lineage: Eukaryota > Metazoa > Arthropoda > Insecta > Lepidoptera > Geometridae > Ennomos > Ennomos erosarius. The sequence continues at coordinate 4,290,182 of OY756983.1, read as the reverse complement.
GCATTTGAACTACTGCGGGGTCAATGGCCGCAAGGGTCATTGGCCTCCGTATCGTTTTTCGTCGCCGTTTTTTTGTATTGGTATTTTATATTTGTTTTATTTGTATTTGGATATGACTGTAAATTTAAATTTGTAAATGATTGTGACTTATTTTAAAATAAAATTTGTCAATTACAGCAAATTATAAATATTTTTACTCTTTCTTAACATAGCTATGTGCAAATATTTGACTCTTATGGTAACAATTAGGGTCACAGTGCCGCCCTCCAAACGCTGATAATGATGTCCGACGGCCGCCGCGCGATGTCTGGAGACAGATCTCGCAACGTCCACGTGTGGCTTGTTGATTCGGGGATCGTCCTCCATTCGAACGCGGGGCCCACAGCTAGCATAGATGTCACACTCAACATGAAGTATGCTGTAAGTCCATAACCATGCCCCAACCAATATCGCTCAAAACAACCGAAATCATAATTGTAGTTGCCTTGTGTCTCACATTTTCCCCATCATCATCAATAGCCTAAAGACGTCCACTGCTGACCATAGGACTCCCCCAGAGAGCGCTACATTGAGCAGCTCGCCTCCTGCATCCATCGACTCCCCGCGGCTTCCACCAGATCCTCAGTCCACCTAGTGGGGCCTACGCTGCGTCTTCCGGTTCGTGGTCATCACTCGAGAACCTTTCTTCCCCATCGGTTGCCAGTTCTACAAGCGATGTGGTCTGTCCATTTCCATTTCAACATTTACCTATCTATCTATAAAAAGTAAATTCTGTACCTTCATAAATGTGAAAAGAGGGTTTCTGTTCTTTCGTACTTAACAGCCCATTATCAGTACCACTTTTATCCATACCAGGTACTATCAGATGGAGACAACGCCATACGAATCTGGACCTTAGCCGGTGGTGATAGCGGCGAAGAGAAACGATCCATTTCTCACGCGGAACGGATCACGTGCTTCGCGCTCACTGCAGATTCACAACACGTCATCACAGGCTCAATGGACATGTCTCTTAAAGTTTGGAAGCTGGATGGAGGGAAACTATCGCAGGTACATCACGTAACTTTAGAACCCAAGCAACTTTTATGTCTAAAAGTTACTTACAACTGACAAGTCACGCGCGGTTGAAGAGGAGCTTTGCATTGCTACGGTACGGACGGCTTGCTTCGCGCTCGCTATGGATTTACAACATGTGTGCTGAAGATAATTGGACATGACTATATCCACATACAGCTTTAAAAACTTGTTGATAGATAACTTACAATAACGATAGAACCCAAATAACTAACTCTTAATTATTTCGAGTACCTACTTATTGAAGGGAAAGCAAGAAGCGTAGGTACATTAAACATAGTTAAATGCGCAGAGAAGCAACTACCTATCATCCATACGAAAAGTTGCGTGCTTCCTATAGGTATTTACACAGTCACGATATAAGTCATGAATTAGGCGCCTATGTGATTTATGCTTTAGTGTTACATATCTTTGAAAGCTGCGAAACTGAAGTTCAAACTTTGCTAGCAAACGAAAAGTCAAGCGGCGCATATATTCTAGCCTTGACAGAGGCTTCATATTGGTGCCGTTTGGCGTAGAGACACTGGGGCCGTGGGGACCGGGTGCCTTCGACATTTACAAGGATTTGGCGGGGCGTTTGGTTGAATCGGCACGTGACCACAATGCTGGCATCTACTTCGGTCAAAGGATCAGCCTCGCTATACAGCAGGGCAACGCTGCCAGCATTGTGGGCACGTTGCCCGATTCCATGGATTGCTTGAACTATCTATAGACCTTTTACAGTCTATAGATAGTTCAAGTATTGGACACGTTCAAGTATTCTTTAGATATTTATTTTTAAGTAGATATAATATATTATTAGGAATCAGAAGTGAAATCAACAACTTTGTAACATTTAAGATCTTTAATATAACAGTTAGTTATAACAGTTAAACATTATTTCCAATATTGACCGAAAATATGCCCGAAGATAGCATAGAAACGCCACACGAGCACAACTACGTCCGTTTAGCACGATGTCAGGTGAAGTAAGAGCACGAGAGCCCATTTAGCTGCTTCTTATATAGTCTGTCCTCTCTCTCCTCGGACGCCATCTTCGGTGTTGCCGTTGCGATGGCTAATACGGCCTCTCCTGACCGTGCGCCGTCCTCGGCCACACTAGCAACGCGATCTGCGGGAGGGTCCACCGGCATCGCCATCGTCACATCGTCAGAGTTGTCATCTGCATGAGAAAAGTGCTGTTAATTAACTACGACAACGTACGTTGTTGCCTATTTGGTCATACATCACGCATACAAGGCCCTCATACAGAAATACACTCTCATAACAACAGATCACTCTCAGATTAAACTTGTTAAAACACTTCACTTTCAAATGTATGCATACGTCTTATTCAAAACCACTCTCTCATACTCATACTTGAACTTGCAAGTTCCCACTTAAAGCGTGAACCAGGTCTACGCCTGCCCAGGTCTATGCCTGCCCAGGCCTGATGCGCATTCATAGAACACGACTTCACTGGACTAAGTCCCCCAGGACACAACCTGACCGCACATCCAGAGAATGCGACCTCATGGGACGATCTAGGACAGAGCTTGACCGCGCCACTTCACTGGGACGACTCCCCCATGCGAAGGAGTGCCCGTTCACCTAAGCCGGTATTCCGGGTCATCGGCCTTGCAAACCACAGCCGGATAGCACCAGCAGCTCGTTCCGACCAGCGAGGCAAACACTTGCCTTCCACTCGCACGCATGACCACATACACACCAAATGTGCTGTAAACAGAATAACATTAAAATGTTCGGTAACAACTTATTTTCAACAGGAAAACTTTCAGACAGAACACTGTCAGTAGAAGTAAAGGACTAAAGCCTCGATTTGTTCGAGCTCGGCCTGACGTGACCTTTTTCTGTTACCCAAATAAACCGCAGCCCCTTGGATAAAAAAACCAAGACATGGAGACAGTGACTACAAAGAGTCCACAGGCATCAGACGATTGTTACCACCTTTAAGAGAAAAGCACAGCAGTGACCATAGCATAGGTCTTTAAACAGTGGCCTCCAGTTGCTTCAGAGGATCGCCCTGCTATTTGAAAATGTTATTGATGTCGGTCTGCTCTCCACACGTATGGTAGAGAAAGTAGAGTAGATCCCAATTGAGTAAATTTACCTACATTTTCACGTTCGGGGCACCAACGGTTTTCACTTTCTAAAAATTTGTAACATTAGGTGCCTGGTGTCGAATTTACGAAAATAGCGAATTAATCAAAGTACCCAATTAATGAAAGTGTCGACCTGTTACCTGACCCATAAATACGAAGACTTGGTAAAAACTTAAGAAAGTATAACGTACGCGCATAGATTCTTTTTTTTATTTACTGAGTAGACAACAAAGAAAATCATGAAAATCGGATAACATTTATAGGTAGAAAAGCGTTGGCACCTATAGATAAGGAGGAGTATACCCTTCTCTTAAAACCAATGTAGCCCGCAGGGTGCTTTAACTCAACGACCAACTGTGGCCTTCCAAAAATATTCCCTCCATACTCAACTTGTAAACAAATTAAGTTGAACCTTAGACCAAAACAAGTTAGACCTTACATCAACAATTGTAGAAGCGTTGCCGTCCACACATCGCCCATAGCGGTGAGCGGGGCGCAGTGCGAGGCGCACAGTCACGCATTTTTTGTAGCAGTAAGGCACCAGCCACAGCAGTGTGAGTGTGAGGTGCGCAAAAGGCACGAATGCGCCACCAAGGCACGAATGTACCACCAAGGCACCATCAACGCCAGCAAGATGCACAACTTGGCTCCAGCGAGACGCAACCCTCGGCGCCATCGAGACGCATACCTCGGCGCCAGTGAGACGCACACCTCGGCGCCAGTGAGATGCACACCTCGGCGCCACGGTGCTAGCAAGCCACATCACCTGGGCACCAGTTGCAGTGGCAAGGCACGCCGTTGTGCATGAACAAATCTGCTAAACAAACAGCGTTGTTAACTGAACCGTTTTTCACAAGACATTAAGAATTTCTGCACAGAAAGCGACAGCTATATGACACATTACTCACTAACCTAGTAACGTAATGCAAAAGAAAACAGCAGTTGTGTGACACGATACTTAAGGGCCACGTCATACAATTGAAAGGCATAAATAACAGCAAAGAAATGTTTGTTAGAGCTCTTTCCACACAAATAATGGCAATTTCGCCAATCCCACAAATTAAAACGAATATTAGGTGGGTAGTATTTTTCTATACTGGCCTCGTATTTAAATTTAGTGGAAATGCTAATGAAGTTATTGTGGAAAATGTTGCAATACCTTAAAAAAAGAAATCAACTTAAGTGTGTTGAGATGAGCGTACGTGTATGTCTAACTGAACTGAACAGTGTTGTAAAATAATCAACAGGACGCTTGCTTTGTAAAACAGCACCGTAAACCGTAACCTTATGCTTCGCTGTTCACTTTAGTCAAGTCGTTGACTACAGCGTCAAACATTGCCAACACGGCCATTCATTAACAAGTTCACAGACGCCCTTGAGAAAATAAACGGAAGAGTCCTAGACACATACGTTACTCGGCATATCTGCTATGTTATCTAAGGTCCCAACTCTGATCACTCGGTCTAACCTGACCATCAATAAATAGTAACCCGTAAGCATGACGTATGTATCTACTTCAGTTGTAAGTAACATGAATGTGAGATTTTAGAATGTGTCCAAACGAGGAAGCCCGAATGTATTCTATATCCGAATGAGTGATTAGATGAAAGAGGTAAATGTGCACGAGAAAAAGAAGACAAATGGACGACGATACGTGTTTTTCGATAACGGTGATAATTAATATTTTAGATAAGTCGCTAAGAGCCCAAGATTTAAATAAAAAATAATAAAAGACGTTAGACGTTTATGATTTCTTACGAACCAGTCCCATATGAATAAATGTGCTATCCTCGCTTACCAAGGCTAGTTACCACCTGTGTCCTGTTCTACCATTAGAACAGTAACACTGTATTGAAAGGTAATTGATCGTCTATACATCAAGCACATTAACAAGTCGGTGCACACCCTGTGCCCGAGTGTAACATTACCTCTACCCCATCTGTAACCCACGTATAGGTGCAAACAATACTCTGTGTATTTATTAATCAGTCGGGGAAAACATGATTATTGACTTCGAGGGTAATCTTGAGAAACTCAACCGTTAAAGTAGTACAGTAAAACTTTAGACAATTCCACCGCGTAGGTATAATACGAAAAGATGTCGGAATGTGTTGAAAATGCTGATTAGTAACCGTGGTACCACCAGTCGTACCACCAGTGCTATGTAACACTGATATCATTGAAGTAAATGAACCTCTATCAGAATGATAAAAAACAGAAACTTCTGGACAACCGCGGTTACAAAATCGTGTCATCAAGTTTCTCGACAAACATTAACGTTAGAATTGCCATTTACATAATGTAACTTTCTGACTATCATAGGTATACCTGCATAATGTGTTGTGTACCTACATGAATAAATGGATTGAATTGAATTTACTTACGCGACTTAGCGCAGAAAGGATAAAAATAGGTCAAAAAGGCAACCGTGTGACACGGAACTCACTAACAACATCACACAGTGCAGAAACCATAGTAAAACCACTGTATGGCATGGCACTCGCAAACACATCATAAATTGCCAACGATACCACACAAAGTACCTATGAAAAGCAGTTTGCCACCTGCACTTGCAAGGTCACAACACAGTCGCACACACTTAAGCACCAAAGGTACTAGCGACATGTGTATTAAAGCATTAGATCCAAGCGCACGGCGCCAATTGCACCACGAGAGCGCACCGTCGCACAGCGTGCAGTGGTGAGGCACTCCGCAGCACACAGCCCGCAGCGAGAAGGCGCAGGCCGCATCGCGTCACCCGTAGGAAAAACCATCTTCAGTACCTGCACTCAAAAATACTAAACCATACCAAAACACTTTTTAGTGAACCTGTTACATCGCTGTACTGTAACTACGAGCGTGCTATACTTTTAAAGGTTGACCCTGTAGCCTGTAGGGCATTAGAAATAACAATAACGTGAAGTCAGATCTCAGTCATCTCCAACTACTAACTTGACAAACATAAACACTCACGATTTCTCACAGCTTGGCGGTAGCTGCATTTCAAAATTGCGATTAAAAGATAATCATCCTGAGACATAAGTACCGATCCCAACTAGTCCCAAATTTCAACTAATTTATCTGCTGTTGTCAAGAATAAAACATTTTTGTTTCTTTCTTTCCAATGTGAAAATAGTTGTAGTGGTTTAACTCACACCTTAAACTTTCGATCTATAAGTTTTCCTTGGCAAGAAAAGTGATATCGAGGATAATATTCAAAACACACCTATATCACCGCACTGTTGATTGAAATCGGGTAGGTTAGGTACCTTGAAGAATGCCTACATGCTCGTCAGAGGGTAGCATAAAAATTAACGTAGTTCTTACTCCGGCATTGTGATCGTTGTCTCGCGCAACATTAATTAGTACACTGCAGTTTACAGTAAGAAAATTAGGTTTACAGCCAGACTCAACCTGTTCAAAACTGGTAGAACCAACTTGCGTTGGCCTTTTAGGATTTGTGGTCAGACCACCACATGAAAAACAATTGTACGAACTAGGTCAAAATGATCGTCAATTACCTAAATGCTCTTTGTGGCACTATAAAAGCGACTTGTTGTTTGGGTACTCGTGACCGTGTTCGCACATGCTTCAGGTTTTACAAACAGAGATAAGCTGCACAGTATTTACTTGATCGTTAGGCGTTAAATTAGCTTTATCATTAGGGCTCCGTAGAGAAATATAGCCGATGTAAGCCTGTCACTAACACTAAACAGTTCACGATTGCAGTAGTCACTGGCGTGCATAAATAAGCAGCATAATAATATAAGGAATTCCAAAAAATGAGTCTGTTGATAATAATTCCCAAAAATTCCAGCTACATCTACATTCACACACAAAGGTTATAAAGGTTAACACACCGTGTACGGTACACCGCGACCGATCATTTAAGACTCACTGGTTGCCATGATTTGGTGTCACCATTCAGACACTTTGTAATAAGAGATAGACACTAAATCATTCTGAACGTTGGTGAGTTCAGTAAGCACCGCCCGTCCAACTTCACCAAACCTAACATCCACGCACAACCTGGATTTCAGGTTCGAAATTCAAAACATAATTTGATCACTTACCGTTTTCAAACGTTCGGCCTGAGCCGTTGCCAAAAATAGATCCGGATGAACCTACCGGGTATGCACGTATCCACTGCTTGTAATCAGGACATGGTATGCCATGACTCATGGCTGTGGCAGCCGTGGTCTCGGTTACGACTCCTTGAAACGCGGCACTGGCAGTGACTTCATCGGCTGGGATACTGGCGACCGTCGTCACCGTCGCAACTGCAGCTTCGGTCACCGTGGCCATTTTCTCCCTATGGCTGCTGCTGTTTGATCCGGGCGTCACTCACTATCTGCTTCGTGAGGGCTGACCTCGCGAATGCCTGCTGCGTGAATGCTGCACCGCAGACTTCGCAGTCGTTGTCCAGGCCACTGGGATTGAACAACCTGTTTATTTTCTGCGAACGTAAAGCACAATTAAGGTGCGCAAACGCACCTAAGCAAAAAGACTGAACCGAGAGGTTATGTCAACACGTGCTTCACGGACGCAAAGCCTGCGTATAAGCCGAACTACACTGAACCCATGTGGGCTTGTAGGAGCAATCCCACTTCTGATATTAGGAATCAGAAGTGAAATCAACAACTTTGTAACATTTAAGATCTTTAATATAACAGTTAGTTATAACAGTTAAACATTATTTCCAATATTGACCGAAAATATGCCCGAAGATAGCATAGAAACGCCACACGAGCACAACTACGTCCGTTTAGCACGATGTCAGGTGAAGTAAGAGCACGAGAGCCCATTTAGCTGCTTCTTATATAGTCTGTCCTCTCTCTCCTCGGACGCCATCTTCGGTGTTGCCGTTGCGATGGCTAATAATATAATAGTGGTAGTTAACAGGTAGTTTTTTGTTATGTGTTATATAGGTTTATTGTTAGTTAAAATAAAAACCTTATTAACGAAAAGTCAGTTAAAATATTAATATAATACTTAGTTTATAAATTATATTACAGGCCACTTACGAGAAAGAAAATAGTGGGTTGTGATGACCAATGGCAGTGAAGACTTGTATACTGTTCCCGATGATTAAATAGAAGGTCAAAATATGACCTACACTAACATCTTGTTTTCCAATATACCAAAAAGTATCAATACCAATACCGAAATGTAAATAGAAATAGCGCTGCTCTAAATTCCAAGTGCTTTGAAATATGCGGATTCATTCCAAATCAATTACTTAGCATATTCCAGAAAAATAAATACACAGCTGCAGAAAATATGAACCGACTGTTTTATTTACATGCGCTTCCAATGCTATTCACTTCGAACACGAATGAAATGATATTTCTGTTTGTTGGTATACTTGTATTCGCAGGGGATTTTTTTTCATAAAACCTGTGAGGTAATATCAAGGTTAAAACCTTAAAACGTTTCTACTACGCGTGCCAAATGCGTTGATATTTTAATTAAAATAAATAAATAAAAACTTTATTTGATCACACATTGGTTGTAAGTGAGGTACATCAACTTGTGGTAAAAGTAACAATTTGGTTTGCATAAACTTATTGTGTATTTACAAACAACAACAATAAGTATTTGTATTGAAATTATATCAGAAATGAATTTATTAGCACGAGCATCTATTAAAACTGCTTCAAAAAATACATTTTGAATTCGTCAGAATTCTCTCTCAAGGCCTTACTGGTGTCAACCAGTAAGAGCTGACCACTTGCCTACACGAAAGAAGTAAATACAAATTTTATCACTGCATTTGAAATGTTTTGTGATTTATATGTATTTTTTGAGAACTTCTCAATATTCTTAAAGCACATACTTGTGTACTATTACGTACCTATACTATTATTAATTACAGTAGTCTTCTGTGATAATTCATAGGATAATTTATGACCTGTGTAAATCTGGGATAGGTATTTGAAAGATTACTCAACTTGATCGAGTAGTGTTCTTAACATCCTCTACTTAGTTTGTGGTTCTTAACAAAACATGGTATTTTAGTGGCTGAGTTTTCAAGTTTTGAATAAAGTCTTGTTGACTCTTGTTCTTTTAAGCACCGTTGTAAATTATTCGAATTATTTCCCACCAGGTACTAGTAGGTCATTCTGACATAGTGACCTGCGTGGCGGTCTCCATAACCAACAAGACACAGGTCGTGTCTGGTTCGTGGGACTGTAACCTGATCGTGTGGGACATCAACACTGGCTCCGACCTTCATCTGCTCTCGGGGCACCTTGGGAAGGTCACTTGTGTCAAGGTCACTGGCGATGGAACTATTGCTGTTTCCGGTAAGCCATAACTATAGAAAAATTGGTTTTTTATAACAGAATATGCTCGTGTAGGATACCTAACCAGTTGCTGAAATTTTCTCTAACCTAAATTCTAAGTGAATGTTCTTCAATTTGTATACTTCGTGAGCACAGCAAGTTTTACGTGCAGGGAAACTTCTTTTTATCATCGATAGGGTAACATTCAAAGTAAGCGTAGTTTGTGATCAAAAAAGTGTAAGACTTCGCGAGGTCTTTCGAGGGCCTCTTGAAGTAAGGGGCTCTTCATAATCACAAAAGAGCGCTCATAGATAGCTTACGAGTGTTTTTTCTTATATCTTACGAGCTACTTTATTTTGATTTGGCCTTTTCAACGCTATTCCGCGCAAACAAACAAGAAAACTACGGTTCATTGAATGGCTCTTGTGTCCTAACTTATTCTAAAAGCGGATAATAATGGAAATTTAGTAGGTATAGTACCTATAACTTGTGATTCAGATTTGCTTGAATAGCGTTTGTGATTCAATACTATCGGGTATATTCTGTAGTTTAGGCTTAGGACTTCTGTAGTCTATAATTTACGGTATAAGTTAAACTTCTTAATATTAGCCGTGTGGCCAGGTGGTATGAGAATAGGATCATCTCTATAGGTCCATCTCTTCCCGTGAGTGCCGCAAGAGCCGGCTAAGGGAATATCCAAAGAATGGGCAGCAACATTGTCCTCAATACCTCAAAAAAAATTGTGATCACCAAGCTTACCATGGTTGGTGAATTGGGCAACGTTAACATAATACCCCCCACTAGGTGGACCGACGACCTGGTGAAAGCCGCGGGGAGCCGATGGATGCAGGAGGCGAGCAGCCGCTCTAAGTGGCGCTCCCGGGGGAGGCCTATGTTCAGCAGTGGACGTCTTCAGGCTGTTAATGATGATGACATAATACCTTCAACCACAAGAACTGACAACCGATGGGGAAGAAAGGTTCTCGAGTGGCGACCACGAACTGGAAGACGCAGCGTAGGCCGGCCCCCCACTAGGTGGACCGACGACCTGGTGAAAGCCGCGGGGAGCCGATGGATGCAGGAGGCGAGCAGCAACTCTAAGTGGCGCTCCCGGGGGAGGCCTATGTTCAGCAGTGGACGTCTTCAGGCTGTTAATGATGATGACATAATACCTTCAACCACAAGAACTGACAACCGATGGGGAAGAAAGGTTCTCGAGTGGCGACCACGAACTGGAAGACGCAGCGTAGGCCGGCCCCCCACTCGGTGGACCGATGATCGGGTGAAAACCACGGGGAGCCGATGGATGCAGGGGGCGAGTGGCCGCTCAAGGTGGCGCTCTTTGTGGGAGGCCTATGTTCAGCAGTGGACGTCTTCGGGCTGCTAATGATGATGATGATGATGAACAATAATCTTTATCTTTTATTAGGTGCGGAAGACAAAACTCTGATCATCTGGGAGACTAAGCGCGGGCTGGCGCTGACGTCACTAGCCCTGCACGTGCCCCTTCTCGGCTTTCAGATTACAAGTGAGGGAGCTCGCATTGTGATACATCTATTAGATCGGGGTAAGTTGCACCCTCTTGTTTCAGCTCATCCAATGTCATTAATCTACATAACAATAGAGAAGCGATTAAATGTGTACATGGACATGGTATTAAATGTTTGTGCTATGACTGTCGATCGATCCAGGAGGCGTGGCGCTCCCTGGGGGCTTATGTTCAGCAGTAGACGTCTTCAGGCTGTTAATGATAATAATGATGATGATGACTGTCGTACGAAGAACTTTCCCTGTGTATTGAGTGAATATAAATATGCTTAGTGTTCCTTGAAAGAAACCTGTATCCAACATAATCAATAAAATTGAAAATTCTATTTCACAAGTTTAAAACAATAATTGTGACATCAAAACCAAATTCAGTTTTACAAATTTTTGCTAATGTACCATTTGTTTTGTCTAAAACTAAGATGCACTCGACAGGTTGCCTCCCAATAATCTGCTTGCACAATACGCCTGCAACTTACGTCAAGATACCGACGTATGCTGCACCCACCAAAGATGACCGTAAGTCTTCAGTAACTTTACTAACTTCATAGATTGACAATATTTTGATATATTACGTGTTTGCGTGTACCCACTGTATTGAGTTGCGGGAAGAAGTTATAAATTTTGTACATATATTAACGACTGGTTTTTCGTATATTTTTCAAACGTTTGTCAACTTAACACACCAAATAGGTAAGTACTGTACGCCCATTCGTTGAAGACAGCCGACGATCAACATGCCACCAATGAGCGGTTAGAATTTGGTGTATTAAATTGACGCGAGTTAAGTAACTGTTAAAGAAATCGGGGGTAACACTCACAGATAAAATTTCATTTCATTTTAAAAAACATTCCAAAATTAAATATATACTACTACAAAATAAAACGTAAAAAAGCACTAATCACTAATTAAACAATGATCTCGTGACAGAACTACGACCATTAGCTCCGAAGAGGCCAATGAGAAGGCTGCTTAAGAAAGAAGTGTCCCTAGACACCTACACTTGGCAGAAAAAATACGGACACCTCACATCAGCGGCTATGATGGCACAAGTCGACGAGCGGCTGAAACGAAGGTGAAATTATTATTTTCATCACTTCACTTGTTTCTATAACTAGCTCGGTACTAAATTAATCTATTTTATTTCTTAGATTTTCCGTGTCTGCTTCGATGGAAGAGATTTCTAAAATTCAGGAGGCGAAAAACAAAGATTTGGGCTCTCAGGTATTTATTGTACAAAATAGATTTTAAATTAGATTAACTTTAACTTATAACTTTATAGACATCAATTTAATTTATTTAGTAAACTGTAGATGTCTTTAGAAGTTTAGGTTCGCTGAGTTTCATGAAAAGCTTATAAATAAACATAATTAATTATCTTAAAAATCAACAATTTAAATATTTTACTTTCCCAGACTTGCTTTACTTTTGCGTCTCATTTTTATTAATTTCATTTGTAAAACTGTCCTCAAATAAGGAACCCTTTTTGATGCGGTGTTTCAATATCCGACTGCCAAGAAAAAGTTATGTTTTACCCGCGTATCTTTGTATATATTTCTTTGTTAAGTGAATGTTAGTATTTTTGTAAAAAATCTTTATTATTAGGTAAGCTTAGGACCGGAACAAGCAGCCATTGCGCAATCACAACACTTTGACCAGCTTGAAGCTCTTTGGAACAAGATATCACCTCCAAGAAGACGATCCAATAAGGTACAGAATCAGTATTTATACGGATTTTTAGGTTTTTGTTATTTTATCTTGATCTACAGGCCGGAAACCACATCATTTGATTAAAAATAATAGTATAATAAAATACAGTATCGTCTCGTATTGTTTCACTTGTACATACTTGCACATACTATGTTTTTGATTTGGATAAAATATATGATTAGGTAAATTACTTCTTTTTGTTCTTCTTCTCGTTAAAATGTATCTGTCAAAATTGATAATGTATTATTCCTGTTCTAGACATTGGCAAAGCAGAGTTCGTTGATTGAGAGCCGTTACGACTCGTCCGATGAAGAACACACACCAGTTGATGAACAAGGTTTGTTAAGTTATCTTTTTATCATCGTCATCTACAGTTTCATCATCATCGCTGTCGTTCTCACCATTCTAATCACCTAACATAGTATACTTAAAACTTCCTTGCCTACACCATCTACGTAATCTTTATCATTATTGTCACCTGTCATATTATCAGATTCCTTACTGTTATCACGAATTACCTTCTATATTGCAACCTACCCTGACCTTACCTTCTTAGCGGTTACCAGTTTTGAAGCTTACTGCTTGCTTTACTGTCATATAAATTGCCATCACTTTTGAAACTTGTGTTATGCTTAAATTCAGAATTCCAAAATTTTACCTTCCATTTAAGATGGTAATTATTGTAATAAATCTTCCATTTAAATAAGTAATTGCTTTTTCCACAGAACACATGGTCGAATGAGGGATTGGAGCGTGAGAAATTTTAATTAACCCAATTAATTTAATTACGGTTATTTTAACTCTGTGAGCCGGTCTCATTTCATTTTATCGCCAAATTAATTATATCGTTCATTTAATTTAAACCTGTAATGGTTCGTTTGATATGTTTATGTTAACTTAAATTTAGATTAAATTGTTGATTTATCAATTACCTAGTTTCTATTTTAAGTTGGAGTTTAAGATTTGTTGAATCGAAATTAACGTTAAGTAATTGTAGGGTGTATTTTTAGAAATCTAGCCTCCATGCAATGTGATCTTCTAGTAATAGCTTCTTTATCTTTAGTAATTGTAATTTTTATTAAATATAGAATTTTTTTCGTGATTAATTTAGATTAGACTAGTGTTTAAGCGTTTTACCTTTGTTATCTGTCATTTGAATTTTGCAAATCTTTCCCACACGCGCATTTAAACCATGGTGTTTCAAAAATACGTAGCGCAGGATTTTGAGTGCAGCTTGTAGACTTTGATATACGTAAGTGGCGAAAAACGAATGCCCTTTTAATAAAAGTATTAAAATTGTTAATTTAAATAATTCTTCTATTGCAAAAATAAAATAATTGAATCATTGTTTAACTTTTATATTGTAATACGTTATAATGGGGCCAATTATAAAGGCTTTAGTTGACAGATCTAAAACTCTTAAAACTGTTGTTGCTGTCCTCGTCAAATAGATGTCAAGGTAAGAGACGCATATATAGCTTTAGTATTATAAAGACTTTTAACTAAAGCCTTCATAATTAGGCCTAATAACGATCACGAATAAAAGATGAAAGTGATGTTAGATGACATTTTCACAAAGTAGTATTAATAATTTATTTTACAGTAACTAAGTTGATATATTTTGTTTCAATTGTGCAATACTTAAACCAAATGTGAACTTTTTATTGATGAAAGTAAATTGTTTGTGGTTCATCGCAATAATAAATCTGCAATGTTGTTTTTAATGCGAAATCTGATGCTGCGTCTAATTTTATTAAGCTTAATCAACTCTCCGATTTTGTTTACGAATTAGATAGATTACGAGATAGTGATTTAAAATTAATTAATTTTAAGTCTACTTGTAAAGTATCTCCCCGATCGATGTATCGATATAGCGTTTCCAAACTGTGATCCCTTATAAAGACTTCTATGTAAGTACACATATTAATCAAATACATGTTATCCTTAAAATATTAGTGAATATTGATACTTAATTAAGCACTTCTCATTTCATTTATATATATCAGAAATTATGTGTTTTCTAAAGTTATTTGTTCATTGAATGTAGTGATAGTAATAGATGAAAACCACTAATTTTGGCATGATTATTATGTTAGACAAATTAATAATGTAATGCTGTAGAAATTTCCATGATTAAAGAAGTAAATGTTGTGGTATTAGATGTTTTAAATATAGGAGATGCAATAATATTTCATAAGTAGATGCACACGCTCGTAGATGTTTATAAGATATCCTTAAATGATCTTTCCTTTCTTAACGAGGTTGATGTAATGAGGAAATTCACTGCAATTTCTCGCTTTCTTTATATATTTTTCACAATTTTCAAAGCCACATATTTCAAAGATGTATAAAAATCTTTAGATAACACAAAAAAGTATGTAGGTAAGTCGTTATTTCAATTGATTTCTTTTTGCCGACATTTATTATGAACGAATGTCCTAAGATTTTTACATTCTGTTTCTCATTAGTCCTTGTTACGTTTACGATTTGCAATAAACTTTTAACTTAGTCGTTAGACACTATCACCTTGTTAACTATTTGTATAGAATTTTATAATATTTATCGTTTCGAACTCCTCACAGACGTGAGTTTCATTTTTGACCTGTCGTGGCATTATATCTGATTAAATTATATTCTCTGTGTTTCTAATCTGTTGTTTTATTGTACTATCTACAAGTTATTTGATAAATTCCGTAATTCGATAATAAACCATACATTTTGATAATAAAAACAATCTAATCGATAAACGATAAACAGCTACAATGAATACAGCTTATAGTAAAACTGGAGACTTGAAAGATACATAGTGTACGTCGAATTTATTTATCCTAGTGATAATCAGTACCGATTTACAGCAGAATATTATTTTATAAATGGACCTGTCACAATAACGTGAGATGGAGAAATACAAGAATAATCACTCATCACAGTAAAAAAAAATAGAATAAAAAATATAAACCCTGTCAACTCACAGGCTATTTCTATTTTGTGCAGGTGATCTCGGGTCGGGGTTACGAGGTTACGATCACTGCTAAAATGGGTTACCTTCCTACCAAATGGAGTCCCTACTGCTATAGTATCCTTTGATGTGTATGGTAAGAGGTTGGTATTATCCCAGATAATAGGAGTATTATTATATTATCTGTGGCAAGAGTCAAATGTTTGGGAATCCGAAAGTAGTACTTTCTTCTCGTTCTATTAAAAAACCTCTTGTTGAAAAGTATTAAAACTACTAAGTTGCACTATGTATCTTTTTTCGTTGGCCCTGATATTTTTTTAATGGTAGTGTGCTTTTATTCCAGTAAAAATTTAAATAACATAAAATATATACTAAACTAAACTAGACCTAAAATCTAAAGTATACCTAAAAACTTAACACTAAAATATAAAACTTAAAATAAACCGTTGGTGGAGGAAAAAGCGCCCAGAATGCTGGCAGCATTGACACGTCGAATGGCAATGCTTATCTTTTTTGCAAAATAAAAGCCAGCACTCTGGTCACCAAAATTTTTTTGTTATAATATTCATTTAGATTCTATGCTTACACGAAAAGGGTAAATTGCTAGAGTCCTTTATACCTGTAGTAAAATTTGCTAACGAATGTTTTTGTAACTAAAGTGCCTTCTTCATTTAAAACCCCCACTCCTTAAATACAACAAAGGTTTGCGTTTGACCTCACTTGTTACTCAAAAGTCCATCTCTCAGCGTAATCCTCAAAATTCCTTAATTAGCAATAAAAAAGGAATTAAGTACGCTGAATGGCACGCAATTAGTCAAAATTACCACTTAAATCCCTCAAAATGCCCTCCCTTAATGAGCACTTGTTTAAAATTATGTTAACTCAAATACCTGTAACGTTAACGCTAATTAGTATAAGTTAGTTAATATAATGTGACAATAAGCTACAGACTTTCGAATATTATGATGTACATATTTCATAAATGTTTGTGTTTAGTAACTAATCATCTTTACAAGTTTACATAAAAACTCACACATTCTTAGCACCTATAGACGGGCCCGATAGCTCAGTTGGTAGTATCCCTGCTTTCTGAACTGAGGGCTGTGGGTTCGATTCCTACCCAGTACAAACATTTGTGTGATGAACATAGATGTTTGTTCTGCGTCTGGGTGTTATATTGTATTATATGTATGTATTTACAAACAAAAAAGTATATAAGTATTATATCAGTTATCTGGTTCCCATAGTACAAGCTATGCTTAGTTTGGGGCTAGATGGCGCTGTGTGAAAATGTCCACACATATTTATTATTATTTATTTATTATAGAACTTTTTAACAATAAATTACGCACCTATATAATACAACAATATTAAACCAGTTTTTGGTCAGACTAGAAATTAATAAGGAATAGATTTGATTGGTATCACATTAATATTCACATAAATGTAAAGGTTTCTGTGTGTGTCTGTGTGTTTCTTTCTTCACGCCGCAACAGATGAACAATTGTGCATTTTTGGAATGAAGATAGCTGATAGGTACATGGTAAACACAGGATTACTTTTTATCTGCAGATAAACCGTGGAGCGCAGCTAGTTAACCATAGATTCTAATCCAAATTTAATCTGTCTAACTCTGTACCCATTTCTAAATACACTTCATAAGCTACCTCTAAGATATCATAAACTCAAAACTCACATTCAGCGTTTAATATACTAACAACTTTCTTAATTGTACGCCACAAGCTATCACTCAGTGCCACACCACTGAAACAACTAACATTACTTTAATAGATACGCTACAGGTCCTAGACAGGCGTTTAAACTTCTTAATGGCTTCTGCATCAGCACTATAGCCAAACTAGTAACTATGCTGGAGTATCTAACCTGGTCTGTTTAAGTGCACTTTGAATAGAACTGATGGAAACTGTAGATATTTACTCGACCTTTGAGCTCATTTTTCTAAGCTCCTACACTCTCTGTCTTTAAATTATATTACACTATATTGTGTTTAAGCCGATATAGCTCTTAGAATTAACAAGTTGAAGTGGCAGTGGGTATGCCACATTACATGTAGAGCTGACAGCCGATGGAGAAGAAAGGTTCTCGAGTGGCGACCACGAACTGGAAGACGCAGCGCAGCGTAGGTCAGTCCGTAGAATAACTAGGTCGAAACCACGGGGAGCCGATGGAAGCAGGAGGCAGGTGGCCGCTCAAAGTGGCACTCTATGGGGAGCACTTGTCCCAAATTCTGCAAACCCCAATACCTGTAACACTAATTAGTATAAGTACCTACTTAATAAGTACTTTATTTCGTTCAGCAGTGGACGTCTTCAGGCTGTTAAGGATGATAAATTGTTTGATATAAAATGCAAAAACCTTCATTATCACCCAAGACAACTCACTATAAATCTAAAATTTTAATTAAATTAGCATTTTAAAGTATTCCCATATTTTTAACGTCTTCAGACAAATGGAGGACGCCGCGTCGTGTCTGATAATGAAAAAAATAATTGGCCGCCATATTTCCGTGTCATCCAATGTTTTTATCGCGACCTTCTTGTTTTGCAGCAGTCGTTATACGTGACCCCGGACAGTAAAGATAACGTCATGACAAAGGTCTGTCATTTCGTAGTTATACCAGACGGGACGGCTGGTCTCGTTCAATTATATACGTTTTGGAGGAAAATTAATGTGCGCCAATATTATTACACGTAGTTTAAACCAGGTTGATGTCTTTAATAATAGTTATTTATTATAAAAAGCTACAAAACTGGTTTTTGGCGCGAGTAGGTACTTGTTTTGAACCCCAAGCGACGGTTTTTGAGGTCAATTTGACAACAGAAAATGCCCAATGCACATATAAGGATATCACTTCAAGTTTTAACAATAGAATATTTCAAAAGTATCGAATTTTGACGGGCATCGCAGAATTAAGGCAGAATTCTAACACATAAAGCTCTGCAGTTCTGTATTTTAGCAACGAATGGGAAATTCGGGCAGATATCATTTATTCTCCTGAATGTTTAATAGAGGTTGAATTTCTGTTTGATTGATATTATACTAGTGGCAGGCCGTGGCTTTGCCCGCGTTTCTTCATACAAGCTTTAACACCCCATTTAATCTTCTATAAGCTTTAATTTAAGCAATCATTTACACACCGCGCCGTTTTATTGACTCCGCACCCTATAATTGCAAAAATCATTCTAGGTAATTAGTATAATTACCAAAACTACAACTCGTTCCACACTACACAAAGGTTAACTGGAAGAAAATGCTACTTAGCATTAAGTTCGCCTATGTACTTGATTTACTCTTGTGCAATAAAGCATTTTCAATCTATCTATCTATCTATAATTTCTATTAAAAATTAAGATCCGTTAAATCTCTCACACCACCTAGGCCATTATTCCGTATCGATTCCTTACTTCGAAACCACGCTAATTCCTTGTCTTACATAAGAAATCTGGAAAAGTCTATTCTCTATGAAACAAAAACAAAACCGCGCGAAATGAATTTGGAATTGGCGCGATTTGAACTGTCAAAAATCATATGTTTTACCGAAACGCGGTCCGGAACATCGACACATCAAAAGATATGACCACTTATGTCAATATATTTTATTCAAAACAAAGATAACTTTAATGTAAAGTGAAGATACATCTAACGCTGTGACACGATTTGAACAAGACAAGATAACGACGTGGTTTCGTATCGTGTGGAATCTGTGTTTCCATAGAGAATAACCGCCCTGGACTGAAAGCATTTCGCGCGTTTTCATTGTGCACTCCACAAAAGCCATAGAGCGATAAATTATCAAACTATTGGACGGACTCTCGCTAATCGATTTCAATTATTATTGAGGACAATGTGTCTTTATGAAGGTGCCGACTGCCGTTTCACAATGTGAACGATGAATTGATGTTTGGAACTTATGCTATGATGACATGATACCTATATATGTAGGTAGACTGGTATATTAAGCCGAGGATGCCATTTCCAGCTCTAGAAATCAGTTTTTGTTTTACTTGTGTTAATGTTCGAATGGTGACCACGAACAGGAAGACGCAGCGTAGGCCAGCCCCCCACTAGGTGGACCGACAATCTAGTGAAACCCACGAGGCTGAACGCTAGAAGCGAGCAGCTGCTCAAAGTAGCATGCTCTGGGGGAAGCCTATATACTCAGCAGTGAACCTCTTCACGCTGTTGATGAAAGTCACTCTGGATATCTTTCTATAGTACGTCTTTACGTTATTACCTTTAATAAATTAATCTTACTATTGCGTAAACGTAGGAATTAAATTTGTATTGTGATCTTCTTCCCCGTAGGTACTTAGTGCACCTAATAGTACCTACATCTAATAGTACACGGGTTGATTTGGTATCCCAGAGTGCTCTACCGCTAAACCCTGTGTGACACAACTTTATGGGACAGCTTGCATATCATCATATTATTGATTAATCCAATAAGATAATGCTGACCCTATCTTAACAAGACTAACCCCCGTATTCTAAAACATTTCACCAAAAATCCTTCACTTGACTTCTACTTAAGTTTGAGGGAAACTCAAAATACATCGTGACGTACCTTGAGTTGACAGTTGCTTCGCTTCTCTCGTTTAAGAAAAATTGACGCAGAAATGTCAAGTTGATTATATATTGTCAACTAAAAATACCAAAACACAAAAATGAGGTTAATTCGAGGTTGAGTCGAGTGGAGTAATCTCGTGGTAACGACTTAAAATATGGGGGTAAAGCTAAAAGAAGACCGCGTTTACTACAACTAAAGGTTAAGTAGGTACTCTCAACCTCAAACTGACAATTGAATTGATGTGAACCTATTTTAATAAGATGTACCAAGAAATCCTCCAAAGTTAAGCCAAGCATGGAGAGGATGACCTCAGACGCAGCTTTAAAGAAGGTTCAACCACTTAACAAGTTGAGGGTCCACTACAATCAATAGGTCTGTCTGACTTTGCATATATCTATATTTCTATTTAGGTACTTGGTTGATATTTGTTTGGATACTGTTACTGTCTTATTACCTATGTAGTTCTAGCTAGGTCTGGCGTACCTACACCGGGCTTTAGCTATGAAGCTACCAGTACTTCCATCGTGGACCGGCCCGACGTATCGAGTCAGTCATTACTCATAAAGTCTCATAACGCGTCAGAAGAGCAGGGCTATTAGCGATAGAGACACACACAATTCAACTCCATTAGAAACAATACGAAAATTTGGGGTGTTTTGTTTCAAAACTTTTGAGATTTTCTCGCAACAGCCTGGAGTTTCGTGCATTAGTATTCTGTACGAGAATGAATAATTGAAAGCTCGCAGTCAACGGCAAGTTAAAAATTTAATTCTTCCAAGCGGGTGAAGTCGGCAGGATCGCAAAATTCGCTTACCCATCACAACGTGGCGTAACAAGATTACGCGGTAATCAAGTCTACGCCTTACGCCTAGCCGAGCTTCTAATCAGCTTTATTCTGCTTGTATTCAATTGAAAATAATGCTCTGAGTCATTCTCAGTACCTACTCCAACAACCAGTAAGTACCAAACCTATTGTATATAAATGAAAATAAGTTGCGGATTGTTAGTATGTGCATCACTTGGGAGCGGCTGAACGGGCCGATTCAAATCTTTCTTTTTAAATATCGGTATATAGTCTAAACTAAGTATATTGTGACAGTCAGATAATGGTGAAGCCGAAGGCCAAGCCTGCTCCTATGAACGAAGTGATGGGCATATTAATACACATAATAAACGCTACCTAATAAATACGTTAGTGTAAGTATTTATAAAATTATTCGCTATTTCATATATAACATCTTAATCTGACTTTAAATCTCTAGATTTTACTAATAAGTATAGTCTACGTGAATTTGTAGATTTCCAATAATTCAATCAACTGTGTCGCTGAATCAGTCACATTTAGCACATGAAATAATTTTAGCCAATTATGGTGTTCATTCGAGTATAATAATATGCTCTCGTCCATACCTTCGTACCTATACCTTATTTCTACAAATTTGATATCTGCGAAGGAAGGAATAATATATCCCCTAATTCGCAATCAGTGTCGGATCAGCGAGAATTTGGGCTGATTTAAGTTAACCGAGTTTGGTTTAGCGATACCATTCCCGTATTTTTTACATTTTATGTTTACTGTAGGGACCTATCGATTCACAGATGCACTTCTGAATCATCTTTTCCAATGCTGTTATTAGTTACTAGCTATAATTCAAATAAAGCTTTAATTTAAATAAAGCTTTAATTTAAATAACGTTAGGGAATATTTGTCAGGTAAAGTGCCTTTCGATTAATAATACGGCAGGACTGACCTCCAAAAGACAGTCCACCACTATCCATCCAACCTATTGATATAACAATTTGCCCAGTTGCCCTGTTGAATAGGCATGATGACTACTATCAAAAATGACCAAGTAAATATTACTTTCATATAGAAGATTAAAAATGAATGCAATAATTGAAAAAATAAGCAAAATCGGTAAATAAATCACGGAGTAATAAGCTTTTAAAGTTTCTACAGGAGGCATCTCCTGTCCCTTTTTCGCGAAACAGAGCGCCCCCACAGTTACTATGAAAAATCTACTCGTGACGTCACATGCCAAAGAGATTGTATGAAAAGCTACCACAGCTCAGTAATGAGGTACTAAACGACCTTCCTCTGACGTCACTGGCCGTTTGAGCTATCTCTTTCTATTCCGGTTTTTAAAATGCTTCTATATAACTTGGTCATTTTTTGAGATATTTAATTTTTGTTTTAACGAATGTTTATCTTTGAGGAATATAATTAATTTATCCAAAATCATCGCCGGAGATTTTACTAACCTACTTACTAATGCTGCAGGCTTTTGCTTGGTCATCGCCGGAGATTTTACTAACCTACTTACTAATGCTGCAGGCCTTTGCTTGGTCATCGCCGGAGATTTTACTAACCTACTTACTAATGCTGCAGGCCTTTGCTTGGCTATCGCCGGAGATTTTACTAACCTACTTACTAATGCTGCAGCCCTTTGCTTGGTCATCGCCGGAGATTTTACTAACCTACTTACTAATGCTGCAAGCCTTTGCTTGGTCATCGCCGGAGATTTTACTAACCTACTTACTAATGCTGCAGGCCTTCGCTTGGCTATTCCTATTTGAAGAAGTGAAGTGACCCTGTTCGCTCATCGTGTCCACGCGGTAACCAGGATCAATATTTATTACTTAGTTCATTATTTCACGGAGACTTCAGGATGGTGATGATGATGATGATGAATATTTTATTAGCAAGAACATATGCATGGTACTTATTATACTACTACTACTTTAGTAGGTATAGGTGAGGAAGACATAGGTAAAGCTAAGGGCCTACTTAGGCAACAAGATATACCAAAGTGCTCCGAGCACTTTAGCAATAATTCCTCAGAGGCTCTGAGGCTTCACTGTTCACACGGTATAATTACCTGAGTGCCATCACAGACGTAACATTGTTAACAACTCTCACAGCGCCACGAAATATGTGTTTCATTTCAGAAATTAAAGGAAATAAAGGCCTATTTTCGAAGTACTAAATGCGAAGTTGTGTTCTTTGAATGGTGGATAGGTACAGTAGGAAATAAAAGCAAGATAGATTGATGTCTTTACTGTTTAAAACTCACAGTTGCAGAGTTTGCACAGACCTACCTAGATTTATCAGAAAAGTGTAGTAGTATTTTTTGGTAGTAGGTATCGTGCTGACAACCGATGGGAAAAAAGGTTTTCAGTGGCGACCAAGAACCGTAAGATGCAGTGTAGGCTCCCACTAGGTGGACCGAAGATCTGGTGAACATCGCGGGGAGCCAATGGATGCAGGAGGCGAGCAGCCGCTCAAAGTGGCGCTCTCTAAGGGGAGGCCTATGTTCAGTGGTGGACGTCTTCAGGCTGTTGATGATGATATGGTATTGTAGGGGGCAGTACCTAACCAAATCCATTTAATTTGATTTTACGTACCTATACTGGGTGTAATTGAACTCATTAGCATCCTTTGAAACTAGGTACCTACTCCTGATACCAGTCACGTGTGGACCAAAATTTTTGAATTCTAACACATTAGTTTGGTAATATATAAAAATAGCTCCAAAAAATTGACTGACTTACTTAATCAAATGCTACAATACAACATTTAATTAAAATAATGAAGTACGTTTTTTACATACAAGGTCTAAAAACGTTTAAATGTATCAAAATCATCCGTGCCTACTGCGTTAGGCGCCGCGGCAATCTTCATAATTTTCAATAAAAACATTTTCATTTACTCTTTAGTAATCATCTATAAATGATGTACTATCATGGGCTTAATTTATGCTAATGAATTAAATTACATCTTGTATAGAAAGAAAGAAAAATTATCTACTTACAAGCTACTAGCGTTTCACTTTTTATACAAGTATGTGGGTACTTAAGAACTCGTAAACAAAAATTACTTCCCTAAAAGTACAATCACTTTTCCTACAAAATATTTCTTTCTACGCTTTACAAAATGTAGCAACCTCGTCCGTACACTGTACCATCAGAAAAATACCGTATATATTGACCTTGTTTGCTCCTATTTTCCACGATACGGAAAATAAATTTAATAATTCACACAGGGGCGCAACTGCGTATGCTTACATCCTCCTTACCTATCCTACAGATACACATTACAAGTAGCTGATGCTTTTGTAAAGCGTTTTCCAAAGCATATTAGATTTACCGCGCATTTTCATTTAAGAGGACCGTCTTATAAGTTATTGCATTCGCTCTGCTCTCTGGAAGTGTGATAGAGAACAATTAATAGAGCCCGTTAGTGAATTTACCTACATTTTAGCGTTTCCGTGGAAAATTAATCCACTCTAAATTTTCACTAAAGCTTTTATTTCTAGTGTTTATGTTTGAATAGATTGCTTGTACATTTTGATTTTTTATATATTTTTGGTACTTCTTATAGGTATTTGTGTCCATTACAATTTTGACGAAATAAATTTGTCACTTTAGGCGGCTATAATAAGAAAGCTATTGCAAAAATACAAATAAAGAAGGCGTACGAGCATAGTTTGTCAACGTGTACCTACGTATAAAATATTTAAAAAAATATAACAATTTTTTTATCAACGGTAGGCTAACAATAGTTGACCACGGTCTCACCCGATGGTGACGACGCGGTCGACGATGGAGCATGCTTGCCTAGAAAATACCTTATTACCCCGAAATCAGATATCATTTCGGGGTAAAGCCGTTGCCGCCTTATGTAAGGGTACAATTATACTCTCTCTCTTCTACTACCAGTGAAATTGGCGGTTTGATCGGACCCTAAATCGCACCTAAGGTACAAGTTTCAGCACATAATATGGGTACCTACGTAAGGTACACTATTAGCTACTGACCATCACACCCACATTTTGTTTCAACCCCTCGGCCGTTAAGATTCGCATCCCTTGGGTAAATTTAATTAATATTGTGTAAACGTTACCATATGCCAAGATAAGAGCATTGGGTAGGTAAACTTACCTATTCCTACCTTCTCGTGGCCCGTGAAGGTATAATAACGTTTGTGTAGGCTCGGGGAAGGTGAACCACAAGTCTTAAATATTCTAAAAATTATAACTCTAAAGTATGAAAATTATAGGAAGAAAAGATAAAAAATAAATAGATAAAATAGGACATTACACAACAATACGTCTCAAAATTGAAGGACACTGTGGCTTAAGGTAATGAAATACAGGGCAAATAAAACTTTAGGCTGTGATTTTGTAGTATTGTGCATACAATACAAATAACAACAATACAAAACAACACTCAATACTTTATAATTTATAGAACTAAGAAATATATAAATTTTAATGTTTTACTTGGCATTTCCGATGCCGTGCCGCTCATGTGTCACTACCAGTGCCTATATATACATATATCGTTACCTAAGTGCCAAACAACGAAGGTAAATCCAAAATATGAAAAATTGCCCATACTTAACCGGGGAGTCCTATGTAGTTGCAAAGAACGCCGGTGCGACGCACGCTGTTGCGAAAATTTTTGTAAATGGGTCGTCAGTTTGAAAGCTCATCGTATCGAAAACTAACCGATCGAACGACCCTAATTCGAAACATGAAGTTGCGAAGAACGCCGTTGCGACGCACGCTGTTGCGAAAATCTTTGTAGATGGGTCGTTAGTTCGAAATCTCATCGTATCTAAAACCAACCGATCAAACGATCCTAATTCGAAACACGAATCTGTAATTTATATTTTCATGTCATTTGTAGGCTTGTGACATTTATGAATATGATTAGGTACCTAAACTGTGGTGGTCCCAGCGTTAAAATAAGACCACTTCATCTCTTCCCATGGGTGCCGTAAGAGCCGGCTAAGAGAGTATCCAATAATAAGCAGCAGCATCTCCTAGGGTTTCATTATAATCCACAACGATCTCCATTACGCCTGCCCAGCATGGTGATTAAGTACTCAGGTTGATTATGGTGACTTGGCATTTAATTTTATTTTAAGGATTTTAGGTTTGTTATAAGAAGACTAATGCCATGGCTGATGTGATGACTCCATCTGTACCTACCAGATATAAATTCTCAATTCATCATACCAAATTTTTCTTAAATAATATTTTAGTTATTTAGTAGGTATCGCACATTCCACGGGAATCGCTTTAACAACCTATCACTAACCTAATCATCAACTTGGTATGGTAGATACCTTACGGAACTATTCACACCTGTGCATCTAAGGGACCGGACTTTATTACTAAGCATGGGCATGTTACCCAACCACAACGACAAGTTATTAAACCATACTTACACACTGACGGCCTGACCAACAAATCGAATCGAAATAAACCACTTCATAGCACGACACTTTCTTACGTTTTTTTTATAATTTATAGGAATAACATTTGACCACTACCTCACCTGATGGTAAGTGATGACGCGGCCTGCGATAGTGCATGCTTGCCTAGAAGATACCTGTGATTATGAAAATAAACAACATTGAATGTTCCAAATATTTATAATTTGTAATAACTAAATCAACTTTATCAATAGAAGTAACACAGAAAATAATTATTTTTCTTTTCAATAAACCCTCGTATTAATCGCTAATGCTCTCAAAAAATCCGCTGTACTCATTGTACTTTTTTTTAATAATATTGCATTAATTGCGTTTTGTTGAATTTTTATCCTCTTTTTAGGAGGTGTCTGAGGAATGTTACCTAGAACTCTTTCAATTTTGTGAGCCGTAGTATTTTGCTCCTCAATCAGTTTTCTCACACAGCCATATAGTCCAATTTTTCTATTATCCATCAAAGAGTTCCATCGCCGATGCCACGCCTCAACACAATATTGAGTGCGTGGCAGATGCAAAGTGTTATTTCTTTCAACAGACCATAACTTTGGTGGAAATATTGGTTGTAGGCGTGAGATAATAATTTTTTCTCCTTCTTTTCTAGAAATCATTCTTCCAAGCACATAATATTCCTCAAAGTAAGTTGTAACCGTTTCAGCCTCTTCCGGAAAAAGCGTTTCTTTCAGTTCTCTGAAGACGGTTGGAATTTCTTCAGGAGTTAAATAGGCAAACACTACAAAACATCGCAATTTTAACGCAAAATTGCTATCTATGCCGTAGCGTTCGCTTAGACCACTGCTTTGTATCTTTCTCCATATACTTTGGCCTAGATGGAATAAACATCCGGTTTGAATTGTGGCAGGGAATTCAATTTTTACAGCATTTATAATTGCCATTTCAAAGTCTGACATTATTTGTTGTGGATTTAATTCGATGTTTAGCTCTGCAGAATATTCTCTTAGCTGGCGAAAAAAATTTACATAGCATTCTTCTGTCTTTTTGTGGAGAAATCCATACACTAGCGGCAATATGCGGTTGCAATCCCCAGTGCCAACCAATCCATGGATAGAAAATATTTGTGTAAAGATTATGGGGCACGTTGCAAATGTTCCGTCAACAAACCAAATTGGTGACTCGCTTAACATCCTAAGATTACTTTCAGTCGCAAATAACAAAAGCCGACCACCTTCCCCGAATTCAAAATCACGGCCTAAGAAACGGACACCATTGATTGTTTTGTATTCATCAGGCATAGAAATTTCAGCTAAGCATGTAGGTTCTCTCGGCATAATTTTATGTCTTGCTCTTTTTATTATTTGCCGCAGAGCATTTTTGTTAGGAATGAAACTTGTGCTACTTGAAGGTATTTCTGCCATTTTCTGCCGTATAATTTTACCAGGAGTTTCATTACTCGCAACTGCGGCTGTTTTCAGGCTATTTCGCAAGTTTAATTCATCTACTCGATCTGTAAAATATAGGAACAAAGGCTTATTTACCAGAAAAGAACACAATTAAGTAATTCATCAGCAGTGCAGTATCACAAGAAACTTAAATTTAGAGTTCCGAAGGACACTGCAATGTTGTACGAACCTAACTTGTCACGAAATACTTAGTACATTATAGTGGGTGTGGGAAGTTGATCACTCGAGGTGGTAACATTTATCTAGTAGTAACCTAGTAGTAGCGGTAGTAGTAGCACAGATTACTGAATATGTTAAGTAGTTACGTTAGTTAAGTTTCATTTCATTTACTCAGCTATAAAAAAAAGCATTAGTAAAATATTATTCCAATAATTATCAGCAATAAATTTTAATACATTTCAAAGACTTACCAGGTTCTGGTGCATGATTGTGACTCGTCATTGTCATAAGTAGAAAATGTTCATCACCAATGATGTGGCTGCTCGCAGTACTTTTACAGTTCTGTGAACTTTTATTAATACAGCACCAATAATACACATTATTTGAAGTTTTATTTTGATTCATAATATAACCATCTATTATTAGTACACTTTTTCCATATCGAGAAGTCACTGGGCGAATAGATCGAATTTTACTCATTTTTACTTATTCTCACAACGATGACGGCCATCAATGCACTGCTGAAATTTTTTCAGCAGAACGTTATTCGCCGTACTTGCGGGTAAACAGATAACTGCTAAGATCTACCTACCCACTTTAAATAAATATTTTCCTAGTAAAAGATTTAACGTGGTCAAATGTAAGCCTATCGTTGTTAAAAAAAAAAAAACGTTCATTATTTTAAACTTTGTTCGTGAATCATGGATGTTGTTTGGTTACACAGTCTTGGTAGGTAATACTGAAATTTGTTAGAATCATTTGTTATTATATAATATCCATTAATTTCATTGATGGAACAATACTTCCTGCAATATATATACCTATCCTATAGGTACTACAAAAAAGGAGGTTATTATGGTTTTGACTATTTATGTATGTATGTACTTATGTACGTAAGTATTTATATTTTATGTATTCAGTATAGACTTTAATAGGTATTGTGTCATCATTTTAATATGGCGGAATATATTACAATCATGACAGTTTTGCAACTGTTTCGGGCTTCTTATAACAAACCTAAAATCCTTATAATAAAATTAAATGCCAAGTCACCATCATCAACCTGAGTACTTAATCAGGTGAACGACTAGCTCGTCACGACATTCACTCACATAAAAAAAAAATTAATCACCATGCTGGGCAGGCGTAATGGAGATCGTTGTGGATTATAATGAAACCCTAGGAGATGCTGCTGCTTATTATTGGATACTCTCTTAGCCGGCTCTTACGGCACCCATGGGAAGAGATGAAGTGGTCTTATTTTAACGCTGGGACCACCACAGTTTAGGTACCTAATCATATTCATAAATGTCACAAGCCTACAAATGACATGAAAATATAAATTCCAGATTCGTGTTTCGAATTAGGATCGTTTGATCGGTTGGTTTTAGATACGATGAGATTTCGAACTAACGACCCATCTACAAAGATTTTCGCAACAGCGTGCGTCGCAACGGCGTTCTTCGCAACTTCATGTTTCGAATTAGGGTCGTTCGATCGGTTAGTTTTCGATACGATGAGCTTTCGAACTGACGACCCATTTACAAAAATTTTCGCAACAGCGTGCGTCGCACCGGCGTTCTTCGCAACTACATAGGACTCCCACTTAACCGTGTCTTATCAAAGGTTCTACCAAATACCCCAGCTAAGAAGCTAATAATAAGATTAAAACCTTTTCTCTTCCCCATCTCGTCTCATTTTCTACAGAGTAAATAAAACTAAAGTAACGAAAGAGATCCTGCCTGTATAACTAACTAATGAGATTATTCCTCCTCTTGCCAGCCTTGGCTCAGCTTTGAGAGAAACGTTCAAGATAATCTTTCGCGTGTCTTATCGAACAATCTGCAGTTTCCGTAACTACTGGGATAGGATGAGCAATTGAGCACTTTTTTAGGAGCTTCACTAATAAGGTATGTTTTATCGTCCGAAAAGAAGGAAAAATTAAGACTTATTTTAACAATATTTTAAACTAACAATCAAACTTCAAATAAGAAGCAGCCTCCTTAATTCTTAGAACTTAATCATAGATAAGTATCCGTATTTTATTAGATAAATGATAAATCAATCTGAACCGGTCGACAAAAACAATATGTTTTTGTTTATGGGTTTTACTTAAAATATTATATAGGCAAATATATATAAAAAACTGCGATTACAAATCGAAAATATTTGCTTTTAGAGAAGTTACAGGCATAAAAATTTGTCTTCTACGTACTGAGTAAGAAATGGGAAAATGCAATATTAAATAGGAAGCAATTGTCACATTGGTACATTCTCATTTGGATAAATTAATAGATAGTATGGGAGCTTATTCGGAAGACCAGGGGCAACGCCTCCATCAAGATAAAACAGAGTTTTGGAATCGTTACCAAGGCCAGTACACTGAAAGCATGATAATATAGTCAGGGCTATAGTTAGGAGTTAATGAGAGAAACTTCTACTGAACATGACAGAAAAAGTAAAACTGTTCATTTTTAAACATTTTGACTCTATTTTAAAACGTATAGATTGTAAGAATTTATCTTAAAATATATGTTTGGATTTTTTTTATAAATCATCTCTATGCACATCATTTATGTATTTTTATTATTTTTTTTCCTTGTTTTACTTAAAAGCAAATTCAGAACAATTTTTGGTTCTTATTCTTATCTCTAGGTACATAAACAATAAAAATAATACATGTATAACCCGTGCGCAAAAATGCTGTAAGTACCTTTGTCAGTCATACTATTGAAATACGTGTGAAAAACATTTCCTCATAGCTTTGTGATTTGGAAACATGCTCAGGAAAAAGTTACTCAAACGGTCTAGTAGGTACTTAACGTAGAAAATAACGCCTTTAAAAATATAGTTATAGAAAAAATCATCCCTGGAAACACTCAAAGCCACTGCTGCCACTTTAAAGGCTCTTAAAAAAGAAACCTCGAGTCTTATTCACATCCTTCTACAAGCACCTCTTTGTGACTTTACAACAGAGTCCCTACATAAAAGGCTTCTTGACCTACTTAAAAAAGGGAAAAATATATTTTCACGACCGGCGACTGCTTAACTTGAAACCTACGTAACGTAACGCTCCGGAATGCAACACCGTGAATTGTAAATAAAATTCTGTACTTTTGTGAAAACTTTGGTATAATCATGGGATTGATCTTTAGCCTCAGTTTATCTTTAATAAGCCTAATTTTGAAGGCTTTAGTTGACAGTTTTAAAAATGCTAAAAATATCCGTCTTTTACATTGCCGTCTATTTGACAAGGACAGCAACAGATTTAGGAGCTTTAGACCTGTCAACTAAAGCCTTTAAAATTGCCCCCATTATATATCCAAATACCGGAAGGCGCAGCGTAGGCAGACCCCCACTAGGTGGACCGACGACCTGATGAAAACCACGGGAGCCGATGGATGCAGGAGGCGAGCACCTGCTCAAAGTGGCGCTCTCTGGGGGAGGCCTATGTTCAGCAGTGGACGTCTACGGGCTGTTGATGATGATGATAATATCCAAATAAGCACCTGCTTATATCACAGGGGACTCAGAAAGTGGTGACAACTGCGAATAACCCAAATAGGTATTATGCAAAATTGCAAAATTCAATTTCGAAGATTAGGTACGAACAAGCGGCTTACAACCGAGGGTCGAAATCTTTGTTTGGTTTCTATGAATCGTTTTTCTCGTCCAATTATTTTATTGTATCGCACAGAATTGATATATTAATATACTTAGTACGTATGGGTAGCAACTGCTGCCACATAGTGTGTGGATAGACCTTTTAAGCAACTTTAGACAATCTTAACTAGTCTCAATAGAGCATGTTGCATTATTCATCGCAGCTTACTCGTATGTTCGGATTCCCAGCGGTGCCACTCACACTGTTTAGCACATGCATAAGTAATGCAGTTGAGGCTTGAATTCCACGCCACGAGCTTATTGTTAAATATACTTTAGCTTTTGTTCTGGCATGAATATCTGCGTGTCTGTGTCAGGCGGGATTTAATGTAGAAAGCATGCATAAAATAACAGAAGCATTATATCTCGCTACCTACATATCATTCTACTTTTACTAAAAGTATATGTACTTAGCAATTACGTAAGTGCCTAATATTTTTCTAGATTTGGCGATAAAATAAGCTTATGAATACGAATACCTGTTCCTATTTTTATTTGAACATTACACTGTAATGGAAAGCTTTCGGGTCACCGCTCACTGACTCACCGTACCGTAGGTATATCTATATCACTTGGAAGTATTTTAATTTGAGAGCTTTGTGAAAAAGTCCCGCAGCGAAATGAGAAAAGTCACTGCGTCAAAAGAATTCATTGTAATGGAGGGGACCCTTATATTCCCGGCTTTGAGTGGAAACGCGTATAGTTTCAACAGGTAAATGAGGGATCTGAGAAACTTTTGAAGTTGATGAAATGTTTCGGCGTTTATCTTGCGGCTTTATGTTGTGATATAACTCCATCAGGTTGGAAAGTTTGAACACCATCTGAAAAATGTACCAACTTATTCTGAAATATAGGTAGGTACTTAATTATTCCTTATTTAACATAAACATTTGAAATGGCATTCAAACACGTCTCTAGTTGAAATAGGTTAGTTAGCAGTGAAGTTTTGTAGGCGGAGCTAGGTCTGTTGGTAGGTACGTACACTATCTAACAAATATGTGACAAATAGGTACCCTAAAAAATTATGACCTGCAGGCGAAGTGGCGATCTATTGGGAAGCCCTATGTTCAGCGGTGCATATCTTCAGACTGATGATTATGAAATATAAGAGGAAAGGACATTTTGGTATAAGGTAGGACCTAGGTACATAGATATTGTGCTTACGTCCGTAGCCACCTTGAGTATGCTTGTCAAGTATGGAATCCTAACTATACTGTATATTCTTTTAGGTTAGAAAGGATTCAAAAAAAGTTTACAAGATATTTGGGCTACAAATTTAAAATACCACGGGAAAACATACAAAAACCGTTACGTTCGATTTCATCTTCTACCACTTACAACTCGTAGAAATATAGCAGATATAAGATATTTGTTGAAATTGGCGCAGTCTAAGGTAGACTGCTCCGAACTAGCCTCTAAGATTTCTCTAAACGTTCCGCATCGACACCCTCGTCTTATTTATATTTTGCGATCTTGTACTTCCTTCAACGATCTTAAGAAGTCCGACCTCTTAACCATCGACCTATTCACGAGTAGCGTGGCATCAGTGACCAAAGCACTTTCCAAGGATTGTGTCTCGCCGCCGCCGCTTGTCAAATTGTAAATGTTTACTGTAATTGTATGTTAGGCTATTGCATGTACCTACCTATATTTTAATAACTAGTTGTGGAGGCTTTTAATTGGCTTTCTAAGTTTATTTTGTTACTTATTTTGTAATGACAGGTGTAAGCTAACCAAAAAAAAAATTAAAAAAATATAGGTATCTACTTGCATTCATTTCGAAAGGATGGGCACTCTTTACTGAAATTGTATTATAAAGGAAACCTCTTCAAACGTCTAAGTAAAGAAACTTTATAGATGGATTACATTTTATATCCGATGTCAATAAGCGACTACGGAACTTGTATTTTCCGTAGACGTGATCCAAATATTTTTATCGCAAATTCATGAGTCTCAAAATAAAAACTTCGTAAGTATTCACTCGAAGGTAGTCTTATGATCGCATAAAAACTTGAGATAAAGCTAAAGTTTTAACAAGAGTTCAAGAATTAATTGTTTCCACGGAGGGTTTGAGGGGATAATCCGGACAAGTGCCTACACGAAACCTGCTGTCCTCCGAAAAAACTTCCTTTAATCTTTGCTAAGTAGGTACGCATCTGCTGGCGTTTTCAGGTTAGCATATTTTTACGGGAACTTAAATAGAATTCGTGTAGAGGTTATATACCTACCTATATAAAAAGTTGATATGGCTCCTGACAACTATCTATGTAGGATGTAGGCAGTAGGCACTACAATATAAATAGGGCCGGCTTATTTGAAATGAAACCTAGTTTTGTACTATCTGATTTTGAATTGGTAATTGGTATATTATCTAGAGTTGCCGCAAATAGTGTTTATAGCGAATAGTCGAATACCGATTAATCGCCATTCACTACGGCGAATAGTCGAATAACTCGACATTACTATTCGACATAAAAAAAAAACATTAAACACATTAAAAATATTTCTAATTTCTTCTAAGATTGTGAGAAACGAAAACAATAAAGACAAACAGTAAATGACAGAAAAATAAACCCATATGAATGGTGGGCTTTGAGTACCAATAAGAATAGATTTCCTATTTTAAGTAAGCTTGCTAAACGATACTTAATCACACCAGCAAGCTCTGTTTATTCAGAAAGACTATTTTCCGAGGCAGGTTTAATTTACGAGGAAAAACGAAACCGACTTGCTCCAGAACGTGCAGGAAAAATTGTTTTTTTGTTATTCTCCCTCTGTTGGATTTTAAATATTAATTAAAAAGCCTTACTAATTTAATTACATGAATATGATAGGCACAGGCACATATTACAGATAATAATTGATATTGTGTATTGTTTTATTAAGGAAAATAATTAAAATAATAATTATTTTTAACTCATTAGTTCTTTTGTTCGTTAAAAGTTTATTTTCGACGACTATTCGCCGAATGCCGAATAATACTAGCTATTATTCGGTATTCGACGAATATAAAAAAAATTACGAGTAATGCCGAATACCGAATAATAGCGAGTATTTGCGGCAACTCTAATATTATCCCGAAAGGGTAAATCTACACCCCAAGGTAGACAATGTTTCTTCTACAACAACAATGTTTCTTCTGAATTAATAGTTTTTCATTGAAGAAATGCCATGTAAAGAGATAGCCTTGGCGCAGCTGGGTGGTTGAAGTTCGTCCTTGACCGAATGCACATAAATGAGTTTAACGACCTGTGTTTAGAAATGTATTTATAGTATCTTATAGTATCTTATAGTATCTTATAACTCTCGTAGCGATCGCACGTGCAATTTTGGGAGTGGATTCATTTTTTACCATGTAGGTTTGGAATACCCTGTTTCAAGTAAGGCTCTCACAACATGTGGGCTATCGTGGTCCCAGTTCCTCTCTTTCCGGATGACACGACAATTCAAGTTCACCTTGTATATGCATATTTCACGCAAATTAATATACAAGTTACAAGATAATGGTTAATATTATAAGCTTGAGGTCTCATCAAGTACTAACGAAAAATAGCCCGAACGTGAAAAAATATAGTGATCATGTCGTGAGCGTTACTGTATCCAGTGGATTCATTTGGCCCAATACTTCGCCAACACGCAATAAAATTCGCTTGATAACCATGCGTTATGATAAAATAATATAATTCGTAAAATAGCCCGAGTTATTCCGTTGTTTGGGATGAGGCATCTGTACTGTAGGTATTATATTATCTGGGATCTAAGTATACCTACATACAATATTGGCAAATGGCATTATTGTATCACCCACTGTACCTATTCCTGTTTTTAATAAAATTAGTTCCCTGACTTGGCTTTTATTTGGCTTAAATAAATAAATAAATAAATAAATATAAACTTAGAAATGTAATTAAAGAAATTAGACATAAAGATAACAACCCTCATAAAGCTCTTCTTCGCCTGTGGTGGGACTGGGAATAATGGTTGCAGTAACTGGAGCACAATTTGCAATAAAACGTTAGTTACTTGGGCTAATTGCGCTGCGCCGGCTTATCTGGGTTTATTGTCGCTACTTGCTAATGCTAGAGCATACGCAAATTAACAGGTACCTACGTTTTTGTTTTATTATACTAACACTAAAGTAGACGGCGGTTTCACCCGCTATTACATATATACTCGTATGAATACAACCTACCCGTAATACCAGAACTCAATTTCAGTACTTATGGGCGTATAGATAGTACCGGTAGTACCTAAGGGTAAGTAGGTAGGTACTACATCTATAAGTATATAGATACCTACCTACCTATAAGCAATCCGTGTAGGCAAATACCACTGTGCTGTCTAAAGCCAGCAGTCAGCACAGTCAGCACACTAAACAATAAAACTGGAGGTAAATATAATTTATTTATTGGTAGACTAGATCGTTATCGAAATTTTTCTATATTAACTTCTTAAATAATAAAATTGTAGACGTAGTGTTAGAAGGGATTAACCATTACGCATATAAGTAAGTAGGTAGGTACCTACCTACATTGTTAGACCCACGTTTGATATATAGCATACATACTTAATTTTTCTATTCCTGTACTATACATACATGTATGTATGTAATTAAAATAAATATCAAATTACCCTAATAAATTGGACCAAATTTGTCTTGTCACAGAGCTTTTCATTAAATATACACATTACACGTGTGAGCTAATCGCGCTAATGGCAAGCCCATCCGTGTGCGACCGGGGAGTCCCCGCTCGCATCCCCCGGCTAATTAGTAAAGTAGGTAGGTTACACTGCACTGGAGTGATTCTGTTGGCTTAAGGTAGAAGCTACTGTAGATATTATCTGGGCTAGAAGTAAGAGTAAGTAGAAAAAACTCATCCAGTCTGCCTAGTACGTGTTGTAGAGAAAACTGTTTCCCTGTTTTATGTCACGTTCTTCATACTTGCTTACTCGTCAAGTGGAGTAAAACGGAGGAAAGACAGTAATTTTGTTCTGTTCAGTCCATGCTAGGGCAGCAGTTTTTGTTTCTAGGTAAATACCTACCTACTTTACCAATTCTAGGTCTGTAGAGTGATGTAAACTTTTCATCAAATCAAGCTCAAGTCGCGGAATACAATCAGCATGGTTAACGAGCAAAAAAGGCCAAAAGCAGTTTCACAGCCAAAACGCTTTTTAATTTTACGGTTGAAAGAAATGAAATTGAAATAAATTCATACAAAGCGTTTTTCCCCGACCAATAAATCACGTTAAATTAGAAAATAAACGACCATTTTAGCAAAACAGGCTGAAATAAGAAAAAGTTGGGGACTCTTTTAATCTTCTTGGGGCAAATGAATCGGATAACTTTTAAATAGATCTTCCGCGCAATTATTTAGCAAAGTTATTACTTAGGGTACTTATACAGTGAGTGAGTGGGTCTTTCCAATGAAAAACAGTCTGTTAGAAAAGATATACTTCAACTTACTTACCTACTTAAGAAATGAAACCAAGTTATTCATAGGGAATTAGATATTATGGCGTTTGGCTTGCCCCTACTTCAATCGTTGTACATTGTGGATCGCCAACCCCCTTCATTACTATCCAAATTAGGTCATCTGCTCATTGGTTT
Source organism: Ennomos erosarius (assembly GCA_963580505.1). Classification (NCBI taxonomy): domain Eukaryota; kingdom Metazoa; phylum Arthropoda; class Insecta; order Lepidoptera; family Geometridae; genus Ennomos; species Ennomos erosarius. The sequence goes on along the minus strand of OY756983.1, from coordinate 4,252,791 downwards.
AGATTTTGTGCCACATTTTCTAAAGCCAGTAAAAATTATGGAGTAGCAGTAGTAAGTAGGTACTCTTCTGAAAAAAACGGATAAAAATTTTAATTTCGTTTTAGTATATTATAAGTAGATTAATGCAGAACATGGGACACACAATCAATATTTGAATTGACTATCGAAAAAGGCATACGTGTTCCTCTTTATCTCCTCGTAAAGGCAGCTTGCCAGAATAGTTACCTACTTAAGTATTTCAGAACCTTGCAACTTTTGAGTTATTACGGCTCTATTGTGTAAGTACTCCAAGACTCTTGGTAAGGGCGCATGGACAGACGAACTTCGGGACTTGAACAATTTCAACATGACGTAAGTAGTTTGAAACTTTTGCAATTATCTTTTGTTGCGTACGTTTTCTTTGAGAGCTAAGTAGATTGTAAGTCGACGGTAAACTTGGAGCGAAATGTGGTTGTGATTTTAATGTTGCTAGAGTGAGGAGGTCGGTACGTTTTAGCGCTTGTAAAATAAAATTAGGTAGGTAATTCCCGCTGAGTTTTAGCTTCTTCGCTAATATGCTTAAGTAGGTACTTACCTAGGAAAATAATTTTTCTGCAGGCCTTCTCGTCAAAACGGCTGATTCGATTAGGATGAAACTTTTTCAGTGAAAGGAGTTGTTTATTTTTCATTTGCATATTTTGCATGGTGGTAAACAAGCATTCTATTATAATCTGGTTCTGTGATTCGTAGTAACTACATGCCAGTTGAGTGTTCTGGTCTTAGAGTATAAGGTTCTGGCAACTTCATAATAAATGAGTTCGATGTTTAATTCGTATAAATAAATAAAAAAAAAACAGAAAAAGGCAAAAAATATTGCTGTCTTACTCACAGACTCCCACTGTGCTTTAATACGTTTAATTTCCTTGGCTTAAGGCGAAAATACACGGTCCACTTTTGCCTTTCAATTTGGATGAAGCAACCAAATTGATCCGTGTAAACATAAAAGTGAAATAATTCGACGATACGCGTTTTTATTAGAAAACTTCCTTAGGTACCTACAACTACTTCCCCACTGCTCAACTTAATTATACACTCTATATCCTACTGCCCAACTGCTCAACTAGTTGAGCAATTGAGTTGAGCAGAGGGGAAGTAGTGACTTACGTTTCATTTTACCTAAAACGCTCTTCGTCCTAAAAAGTGTGAATTAAAACAGATGAATCAATATGAAAAAAATAATTTATTATTTGATTAACGTATAAAAATATTACAGGTATTAAATATGAAACTTAGAATACACAAACTATATCATCGACTTTGAAGAACATACAATGATTTTCAAATAAGCAAAAATGTAATATTTTATCTATTCCGTTAAAAGCCGCTCAATAAACTGTACTGTTATGTAACATTTCTTGTCCCGCTTTTCCGTATGGCACTTTTTGACAGCGAGAAGACGGCAAATTATTTTACAATAGGTTAGTTTATAAAGCAGATATGAATTAGAAGTCAATTAATTAGGTGTCAATTTTGTAATGAAAAATCTTTATAGGCATGGTCTTCCAATAATCAGATAAATCATTGCATAGAAAACACATTGAAAATAAAAAGTTAATTTTAAAAACCTAATACTGAAATAATTTTTTTTTATTGTTTTAATCAGTTTATAATTTATTTATAAGGTCGGATAATCTTTATCCGGCCGTTGAAAGATCGTACCTAAATCTGATTTGACAGTTCTAAAAATGTTGCCGTTTCTTTCTTATAGGTAGAAATGACAAGTACTGCGATAGTTAAATCCTGTCAAATTAGGTTAACTTTAGCATTCCTTACAGCAGAACTAACACAAATTATACTTTGAAGATATGTTAAATAAGGTACAGTGTATCTAGATGAAAATCATCATAAATTATAATTGCTGAGTTTTACAACTTAAATCACATTACATGCTGTTAAAATATATTATTTATATTTCATATGATTAATTGAGTATTTCTAAGGCGATCTTTTATTATAACAATATTGCTGCCAGATGTTGACAAATGTTAGGACTAAGATTTCAGGTACCTGCACAAAACGTAATCAAAACTCTCTTAAACCGGTTCGTGCTGTCTCACTCCACCATTCTCTTCTCCATTCTCTCTTTCCTACATTATTTATCTAACTGACAATTACAACATTTTTGAGAAAAATAAATAGAAGGCGAATGAAATGGGGAAAGAATTGGTTTACTTTGAAGAGTGGACTCCATACAAGTACATCTTCGTGATTCTGATAATAATCCAACTGCATTTTTATTACGATTATACCTGTTATTTATAAAATTAAAAATACCTATTTAATGATAAGTTTTAAGATTATTTTATGAAAAGTGTTTTAAGTTTTTATACAAACAGTGAAAAGTTGAAAACGCCACTTCAAATTCTCTAGCCGTACATTTTTTACACGATTATTTTAATATTATAAACTATTATATTATGATTAAAAACAGTCAAGCAATATTTTTGGCAAGACATACAATTTGTTCTGAGTTTATCTAAGTATTATATTAATTATTATACTGATTTATAAGCTTTTAAGCTTCAAATAAATGAAATATTGACTATCACATTTGCAGGCCTTTTTAAAACCTTACCCATACCAAACATACAATATTTCACATATATCACAAATAATACATATTATAATATACTACCTGATTCTGAATTGGTATATTATCCCGAAAGGGGGTAATTCTACACCCCCAAGGTAGACAATGTCTCTTCTACGACTTTTCTAAATTAATAGTTTTTCATTGAAGAAATCCCTTGTAAAGTTTACGTTCGAAGATAGCCTTATGGTAGCTGGGTGGTTGAACTTCGTCCTTGACCGAATGCACATAAATGAGTTTAACGAAGTTTGTTTAGAACTGAATTTATAGTATCTGTTAACTCTCGTAGCGAACGCACGTGCAATTTTGTGAGTTTATTTATTTTTTACCATGCAGGTTTGGAACACCCAGTTTCAAGTAAAGCTCTCACAACTTGTGGGCTATCATGGTCCCAGTCCCCTCTTGCGGAACAACATACCAATTCAAGGTCACCTTGTATATTTATTTCTTGAACGTTGAACTTAAATCACAGTGCTCTCTCTATTTTACTTGAAATCTAATTCTCAAAAATCTCGCTATTTAAAATTAAACTCTATTTGAAACTAGTTAAAGTTCTATTCATTTTGAGTGCACTATAATCTGTATTTCCAACATAAGTAGTACTATAATATTACTAAGCAAGATATCGTGATATGTGTCTTAACTCCTAGCACTTAAAGTTGAAAATTACTTGCACACTGCTGTCATCAAATACCCTTAGTCCAATTTTGATCAAGATTAAAGCTGGTTTTATTTCAAAGTAACAAAGCTATTGACATTAGATTTTATACTATATTTTAAAGTGCCGAGCAGTCGACACGGTTTTTGGGCTACAAAAGTTGGAATTTCGACTCCAGGATGTTATCACTAGGTAATACAATAATGATTTTGAGTATTGGGCTGTCTTAAGAGAAATGTAAACCCTCCCCTTGTCCATACAAAAAGTGCCAATGATTTTCCACCTCCAAATGTCATTCGATTTTGATGGATCTTTTCATGTTGTTTACCCCAGTAAAAACTCTATGCTTGTACATCTTTCTTTGTTAAGATTTATCAATATCTTCGTATTTATAGCCACTTAAAATATTTGGCGTCAAAATTACGACGAATTAAAGTATTTATGAAGACAACACGAAACATACTTAAAAAAAATCAAGACATACAAGCATAGATTATAATCTATCCAAACGATTGACATCTGAAATCGAAAGTTTTTGTTATGCTTGGGTGAAAACCGTAGGCGCCCGAAGCACTAACATTTAGGTTAAACTCATGAACTGTCATACGTGTGGAGAGCAGAGCGATGGCGATAACATTTTCAAATACCAGGACAGTCCTCAAAGTTCCATCTTCCAGTCAACCTACCTATAACTGATGCCGTATCTAGTAGCAACCTGTGGGGTGTGTGTTGTGGCGACCGCTAACAATAAAGGTACATCATTGACGTCTATGTTCAAAGATTTTGTTAGAGTTGCAATGTCGCAGAAATCCGTTGACATCAGCATGTCGGCTAAGGTCTTGGATAGGACGCAGAACTCACGGAGTTTACTCTCGAGGAATGATAGACACTGAAAAAAGAAACATCGTTGTTGATATTGGTTACGTACGTCTTATGTTGTAATGTGTTCCTATTTTCCGCCAGTTTGGCGATTTTATTTCTAGTTGGCAACACTGGCTTCCGGATTGGAGCGTCAGTCAAGGCAAGAAAATCTCGATGGAACAATCATCAGCTTAGTTTTTTGTTTACTAGTAAAAAGCTACAATGTATTAGAAAAATAACGAATAAACCAAAGTTTAAAGTCCTCCTGATTTTATGAAACCCACACTGGGTTTGTGTGTGTGAAACTCACGAATTCTACGTAGCCTATAGAGGCCTGCATACTCATTTTTTTAAAGGGGTTTTGTTACTGCGTGATTTACTCCATTTTCAAGTTGCAATATTAGTGTGATAAATTGTGATTCATAGTTACCTGAGGAGCTGGCACTTTAGCCTTCCACATGGCAGGAAGGGCGTCCAACATGGCGCCCACTAAAGATGACATGCCGCCGGTACCGCAATCTCTGCCGACTACCCTCACCTCCCTGTAAAATATAACCCTTAATAGTATATCGATAGGTCTTGCTAGCAAGTTTAAAAAAATTGATTCTTAATTCGGTTAAATTTTTTTGTTTGTGTAGAAAATCGTTATTTATTAACCGATTTGGATTTATTTTTATTAACGATATCATTCAGATTTTTAATAGTACTTAAGGGATTAGATTGGTTTCGTAAAAAAAATCACCAAACTCAGTTCATTTAGTTTCATCTTTTTTATTTATTTTCATGTATTAATGAACATTCAAACGAGTGTTTTACCCATATATTGACCAGGTGAGTGTTTTTGAATCAAAATAACTGAAAAAAAATTGTTATAACTTTTATGTATAAAAAGTTGTTTGGATTAATTTGATTTTATGGTTGATAATTTGTGCGTTATATTATTCTTGAGGTTTTTCTATTGAAAGATATTTCATAAAAAAAAACTGTCATTGAACTGCCTTCAAAATGTCGAGGCTACGGGATATCCGAGCCTTAAAGATCAGTTAACGATCCATGCAAGAAACTATTGTTTTCCCTCTTCCACTAGTACGCTAAACTACAGAGGGAGTGAGGCAATATAAATGTGTGTTCTTTTCAGATATTTTCTTTATCGAACCGCGTTATACTAACCAAGTGTTTGTATCTCCAATGATGGCGACTGCTTGCACCGGCGCCGTGTCCAATTGCTTGTTCACGTACGATGTGACGTCTAGGTCCCGCCTTAACTCAGGCTCCCACGAACTAGGCTTTGCGATTGTTCCTAGAAGGAAAACGGTTTAGGTGAAATCAACATTTTTTTACTACTTCTTTGAGTTTGAGTTGTATTCCACAAGTTTTAAATCAATCAACGACTAACACATAAGAAAAAAGATATGAAAAAATGTCAATAAACGAAATGATTTTGTATTGAAGATGTCAAATCAGGAAATAATGTTGCCCCACCTAGACCAAATCAGTGGTGGTTACAGTACAGATTAACATGTGAAAGGTGTATGAATCAGTAAAAATGTATCAATTTATCCTGCTAGTTTTCATATATAATAATTCTGCTAAGGGATGGAAATATCAAAACATGACAATAAACCGGAATAAGTGATTCATCAGCTTTTGAATGAACTACTTTAGTGACTTTTTTCCTATGAATGTGGCAACCCACTAACTATCATGTCTTGAACTGAATTAAAATTCGTAGTATAAAATAGAAGATGGGCCATCTTATGTTATGCTTTCATACGATGTTTTCCTTCACCAACAACTAAACACTCGCATTAAACTAACCTAACTAACTAACATTGCAATTTTTCGACGTTACTACAACGCGCGCCATTGAAATAGCGACTCTGGCAAAACTTAGCAAATTGTTTCACTTTCATCATTATAATTATCAAGTGTTATGGGAAAGACCCAGCAATAGAAATATCTTCTCTTTTCAAGTCTTTTCTTTAACTACGCCTGTATATCAACACCATAGCATCAAAAATATTTATTGCTAGTAAAAAATGTTACCTTGTAAAATTAAATCAGGTACATAGTGATCAGTCAGGCCGCCAAGCAGCGATCCATCGAAACCAGATCGTTGTCCGAACGATTCAGTCCCGCACAATTCAGGCAATGCGAATTCGGTTACACTCTTCACTTCTATAACTCTGTCTCGTTCCTTCTCCCGGATCAATATTTCAGGCCTTCTTAGTTCTAGAGGCTTTAGTAAAGGAGGTATTGTATATATTTCATTAGATTTTAGCTTATTTGGTGATGTAGAAAGGAGGTTAGATGACGTAGTGTTTGGATTAATAGATTCCAAGCTATTTAGAGATGATTTTGGATCATTGGATAAGGTTGATGATTCGTTAGTTGAGACTTTTGATTTTGATAAACTTATTCTATTTTGTGACTTTGATAGGCAATTTGGTTCCAAACATAACGATTCATTAGTAGCTGGTCCTAATTTGGTTTTTGGTTCAATTACTATTGTATCCAATTGATTCGAAGGTTGTAGATAAGTTAATGGATCATCAGTATCATTTTCCATAGACAGTAACGATTGCAAATTATTCGTGGAGATTGTAAGATTTAATTTTGACTTTTGCAACGGTTTCGATTCTACCGCAGAGTTAACTTTTTGTATAATTTCTGCTGACTCTAAAGGGCTTGCGGTTTGAATAGAAATTCTAGGCGTTTCCTGTGAAATACTAAGGTGATCTAATACTTTATCCGCTTCCAACCTTTTGTCAGTCTGTGCTAATACGTTTACAGTCAGTGCGTTTTTCCTTTCATTTGCTGCGATATTAGCTCTATGTTCGTTCAAATTAACAACAACCACATTTTCTTTTCTTCTCCTAACGAATGTTTTCGGCGAGATCTCCCTGTGATTTCTATTGTCATCCGAAACCACTGTTTCTTTCGCGTACTGAGGTTCGGATATCCGCGGCATATCGTTCATGTACTCCATTTCGGAAGCGTTTGTCGGCGTCTGAAGCATCGACTCCATCATCTGACACTTGACACACGCATCGCACTTTTCCTCCTGAATCGGCAGAACAATCATCGGATCAAACTGATAGTTATCCAACTTCAAGTTCCCCGGTTTCCCGATATAGTGCCTATCTAAAATCTCCAAGTTTTTGCTTTTCATATAATTAGTGACTATTTGTGGGTACTTATCGAACTCGAATTTAAAACCGGAATGTTTTATGGGTTTGGAATGTGGAAGTGTTTGTCCGCAGCATTTCGATGGGCTCTCGGTATTTCTGACGACGCATCCTTTTTTTTTGCACTCATTTTTCTCTTCCAATGCGAGGGGTTCGTTTTGGACTTTGGATGATTTCTTCACGCTTTTCCCGTTGGTCGACTTGTTTTTGAGACCGACGAGTTTTTCGTCGTCGCCCAAGACGAATACGACCTTTTGTTCCGGAATTGAGTCATCGGAGACCGTCGAGTTGAGACTAGAATCGGAAGAAGCCTTCAAGGACGAGAGGGTCATTGTTGGGTTTCTTCTGAGAGGGCAAGTCGGCCGCCGACCAGAGCATTCCGGAGTTGTACTGAGCGTGTGTCTCAAATCAGTCATCGTCGTCGTCTTCTTCAAGCTGACGTCACTCGCAACTAATGTGCTAGCACTAATACCACTGTTCTGAGTATTAACAGGCATCAAACTATCACAGTCACCTAAATCAACCCGCGCTGCGTTCCGTTTTATTTCGGGTTTCCGCACAATCGTCCTGGTTTCTTTGATCGTGCATTCTTTGTACTGAAACTCTGTTCTTTTCACGTCACCGCAGCGTAAGAAGTAAGTTAGGGTTGTGAGTAGCCGGTTAAGGAACTGCGTGTTTTTTTCCCCGCTGATGATGGTGCGGGCGGCGCGAGGTGGGAACCCTATGCTTCCGCAAAGGTCGCTCAGTTGAGCCCACAGCGCGTTGTAGGGTTTTTTATCTGTGGGGTGTATAGACTGGTGGTCAACAGTGTCATATGGACTGACGGTGGTCACCCATCCAAGGTGGTATGTCAGCACGTGCGTTAGTAGCGTACTGATGAAGCTGTAACAAGAGATATAACTAGTTGAATGCAGTTTGAAATCTTGGAGCGTAACATACACACAGTTGCAGAAACGATCATTAACTTTTAAAGTCTACTTTAAGCCATAATCTTCCATTACAGCATCTTGCATTAATCCTCCCTAAAGTTTAAGGGCTCAATTATCTTTAATGCTGCCATTACGATTAATGATCGTTTTTGCAACTGGGTGTTAATTATTCAGGGTGGTAAGCAAAACATGGGATGTAGTATCAGGCATGTGAATTTTAATAAAGAACTTCTGTTAAGCGTCAGAGGGTACAATTTCTGTTTCATTTCTTCAAAGTTACAATTACGTATAGATCTTAAAAGCCCAAGTATGGCCAGCGTTAACTCAAATATAGTATATATAAACCAAGTAAATGGATCATAATTATATGTTTTGTAATAAATTGTAATTGGGATTCATACAATACAATACAATACAATACAATACAATAATACTTTATTGAAAACCAATAAACAAGAATGCACATAGATACAAATTTATATGGTAGAACAACGATTCATATTAAAGCTCGTACAAAAATAGGTACTGGTCTCGTCATTATTAAGATAATAATTATTATTTCATTTAAGTTAACTAATAACCAGTCCACAAATCATGTGACTGACGCTAAAATAACAGTCTTATTGAATCCAATTGAACCACGATTAGTTCACAAAAACGATAATCCTTGAGGAACGTCGGCAATCAATATCCAATCAGCAGATCATTAGTCTATTCCTATCGTTATTAACTGTTAATTTGCATCGCCCACGGTTGCACAACAATGTCGAACGATTTGTAAACGTCAACACATTAAAAAACAATTCGGAATCACGTGAAAATCGCGTAAACAGAACAAAAATAACGCACCTGTTATATAAATACCGTGAGGATGGACAGGGAATTTCATTCACACGTCTTTTTGTACAACGTCCACGCGTGCGACTTCCAAACGTGCGTCCGACTGTCATATAATGTCATATACAATTGGATTTACTCCAGAAGTCACGTATGGAAAGTATAAGTTTGGCGTCATACCGAAATCCTTCCAGTAATGCTATAACTACAGGATGTAATTTAATTCATTAGCATAAATTGAGCCCATGTTAATACATCAAGAGCGTAAATGACATAATTTTTATTGAAAATTATGAAGTTTGCAACGGCGCCTAACGCATTTGGCACGGATGATTTTGATACATTTAAACGTTTTTATACCTTGTATGTACTAATTAAAAACAGTAATTCATTAATTTAATTAAATTTTGTATTGTAGCTTCCATTTTTTTGGAATTATTATTATTACCAAACCAATTTGTTAGAATTCAAAACTTTTGGTCCACACGTGACTGGTATCAGGAGTAGGTATCTAGTTTCGAAGGATGCTAATGAATTCAATCACAGTATAATTATAATAGACGAATAGACCATAGCTAAAAAGAAGAGAATGATTTTTTAATGATGCCACTCCATTGTCAATTTGGTACATGTTTTGGAGAGGCATGAAAGCAACGTATGTAACACGTACGTACAGGAGGAGAAATCTTGCGCATTCATATAAAAACATTGACTCGAAAACATAAAAATAGTTCTGTACATTCGCCCCACTGTCTAACCCCAAACCAGGGAAAGCTAAATTACTACTGCAAGCTAGGCTATCATGAGCCGTAGAAATCGACATATCTTTTCTCTCAAGAAAGCATTCGACCAATGAACGATTGCATGCGCACCGCGACAAAATTTTCTCAACACTTTTTCTCGTGAGAGACCGTGACAAGACTATGGTAGTGTCTAAGTGTATCTCACTCTAACAGTGACGACAAGGTTTTCTTGCGGTGCGCACGCTAGGCCATTTGATTTTACTAATCTTTTTTAATTCTCACTGAATAAAATGGGCAGAATTTGAACTTGAATTTTAAAGAAAACACCGGATGCTACGCAACGTTCGAGCCAATTTCATTACATCCGCGTGAGCGTAACGTAACCCATTGTAGTTTCAGGCGACCAATCTAAACATGTTGCATAAGTATTGACGAGTATCCGTAAGCCGGGATGTCTAGTGAAATTTTTGGCACAAACAGTTATCATTTTGCGTCTAAGCGTAGGAATCGGATGCGTCAGTACTCAGTCGGTATTGCATGTTGTTGACAAGACCAATGCCCTAAGCGTCATACACATTGGGAGTCATATAACAAAATGAATGCCAAGTTTCCATTACTTTGCGTAAACTGATGTTTTTTTGCGAACTGTCTGGTAAAATCATTCTAAGGGCAGGTTTTTTATTTTAGGGGAATTTTTTTATTTTTTTTATTTTTGGGTACATGCTTACGGTTAGTTATTCTTTGGTATAGAGGCTCTATCTTTATAAATTTTTCTTAAGTTTTAGTCCAGTGTGGTGTGTTGTGAGATATGACTTTTAATTAAAAGCAATATTGAGTTATAAAAAAAAAACAAAAATATTTCATTTATATTGGACCACCTAGGTGGAATAATAAACAGAAATGACCACACGAATACTGCTAGCAAAATAGGTTAGTGCGAGTTCAACTCGCGCACCGAGGGTTCCGTATACATGTACCCACTTACATTATATGATAAGGCCAAATAAAATTGATCCATCTCGCACTTTGCCGAATTATAGTGATTGTTATCATATTACAGATAAGCACTACCTATAACCATATAATACCAAGTGTGAAGCTTATGTGAATTCTGATTTTTGAAACATGAAATCAGAATACAAATACAAAACTATTAAAAAACACGTTTCTTGTCTGTTACTTTTTATTTTTAGTTACGCATGTTTTTCTTTTTGTTAATAGGTATTAATTGTTAGGCAATCCACCGTAAATCACGCACATTTATGAGGTGAAAATGTTCAACAGGCTACTTATGATTTTAATAGCAGTATCGCCTGCTTAGCGTAATCTACAGATTAATTTGTAAAGGAAAAATTAGAATCACGGGCGGGGATTGAACCATCCATCCATCCCTCAAGCCGGGATATGCTTTACTTAAGCTACCGTGACAAGTGGTATCATGTCCGAATTTTTACAGATAACGCCTCCCAAAGCAATATTTATTCATAAATATTGAATTGTACAGCATTTGTGTTGATGTAACTTGACCATGCTGGTTGGGATGATTCTTAAGAATCGCTCAATAGGTGGCGCTACCAACCCCGTAAGTTGGTTGTAAAGGTGAAGGAAAAATTCTGACATGATACCGCTTGTCACGGTAGCTTAAGTAAAGCATATCCCGGCTTGAGGGATGGATGGATGCGGGTTCAATCCCCGCTCGTGATTCTAATTTTTCGTTTGCAAATTAATCTGTAGGCTACTTTTGGTTCAAGAGATACAACCATTTATAATATAGATCAGACTAATATTGTTCCGTGGATCAGACAGACACCGCAATCTTAATAATGGGTCCCGTTCCCATCATTTGTGTACCCTAAAAACGACACAATGTGAAAGATAATAATAATGACATAACTTTTGCGTGGGTCTTTATTAGAGCTCGCAAAGAAACAAATGTAGAATTACATCGAGCATTTCTCGTGTAATAGAGTGAGTTATCGCCGGGTCTGGTATTGAGCCGTGTTGTAAGTGGGAGACGTCTGCGCGAGACGGATAAACGGCCGTCAATGTTTTAATGTTTATTTCCGCGATTTGGATTGTGTACCTATCTTCCATTTATAGATACATCACATGATTAGTGACGTATACTGTTATCCGTTTCTAATAGGACTACCTAGCAGTATAATTAATTGACACAGTCCTACCGAAAGGCACCAATCCCCACTCCTCAGCATTTCACTCTTTACCTTGTTCTTCTGGAATTCACAACAATGTAATAAATATTTTTAGGTAGTTCCTAAAAATGTTGGGCCAACCGACCAGACCAATCAGCCAACAGGAAGAGCGGTGTTAAAGCTGGAGTCTTCTAACTCACCGGGTTACTAAACTAGTGTTTTTTGTCATTGGAATATCGAAATCGATCGAAAAATACAACAGCCGGTTTGACTAATCTAAAACTACGAGACCGTCAAAGTTTTGTGAATTATCAAAATTAAGTAAAAGATACCACCAGGCCAGGTCCACATGTGAATTTAAGAGGAGATAAAGGTACCGTAGAATCTACAGGTTGGATCTAAGCTTTGTATCCAAGTGGAGGGAGCAACAATTTTGTTATTGGGATGTCAATAACAAAATTAGAACGGCAGAATCTGTTAAATTGATAATGTAAACCTTTCTTTTTAAGCTTTTACCAACCCAGCAGTTTGAACAGCGATTGTTATTGACATTACGAAGTTTTATTTACCGCTCCATAGTCCTACAAACGATAGCTTATATTTACATGCAGTGGGTAAACTAATAAATTATTCCGTTAACATCATGTGATGCTCGAGCGCAGAAGTTATCTAACTGGTCGTAAACAGAGTCATAGGTTTGCGATCTAAAAGTATGTAACACTGTAAAATATGTTTATAGTTTCTCATAAACATTCCGTGAGAAGACCGATGGAGGTTTTTTGAAAACAAAAATGCCAAATCGTTTTGCAGACCATTTGGTATTTTTGTCTGTAAGGTTTCTCTTTTCTGTACATTTGTACTAAAATTATCATGTGTCTGACGACTTTTAGTAGTAAGCTTTTATTGAATGGGTGTTTATAGTAAGTGTCGTGAATTTTATAATTTATTTTCACTTTTTAAGATTAAGAGGTTGGTAGACTGTTTAAAAATACCATTTTGGTTGGCCACACTGGCGGAAGGAGCGTCCGCTGAACCATCAGCCAATTACGATGGCTGCCTTGGTAGTTCCGGTAAAATAATATTGAGGTTTAGGAGGGAAGTTTTGGAGGGACGACAAGGTCCAAAAGGCAGTCAATTCTGGTTAAGCAGCCAAAGCGTCAAGACGTATTATTGCTCCTGTTCGTTTATTGTGTACTGAGTGTGTACTGAATATTTATAGAAGAAAGAATATACCAGAATTGAATTGAAAAGGTTCTTTGTGTTTTACTTCATAAGCTTTCAGTGATTTTTTCAATTCAGATCAATTTGGCTATAACAAAGTACCTACGCCAAAGGTCACACCCTCCAAAGATCAAGTCACTACATTCAGTTTGGGATGAACGTTGCCTGTCTTTCAGTCAGTTATAGTTACTCAGAAAAGCCTTTTAATAGAAGACCTATAATATATGCATCGAAACCGGCGTATGTCGATTAACACACGGTTTCACACCTAAACCGGCACCACTACCTATAACAAGCACCTCAGTTTGAAACAGGTTCTAGTGTCGTAACGCGGTATAAATTATACGCGATCACGTGACTGCATTGTTAGCGGCACATCCTATGTTTGCATATCACGTGATGGCTAGACCACTTGGGAATTCAAATACCGGTAATTATGTAGTCAACATTGTGAATACGTTTATCGATGGGTGAAGTTTTGGTTATAATGTACCGCAATGACATGTATTGTATATGCAAGGATAGTTAAGTGGAGTTCCTTTAATGCTTATTGTAGAGCCTTTGCAGTAGCTATAAAAAAAAAAAAAAAAAAAAAAAAAAAACTCATTCTGTCAAGTCGAGTTCCCGTAAGCGGGGCTTTGCAAAAAATAGTTTAACACGCTCGAGAGGGGCATTTTCTCGATCAAAAGCATTGTTGGTCGTGCTTTTGTGTTCTCAGTTATAGTGCATTCTCGTGCACCTTGCTAAAATAGCTATTTTGGAATCAGCTGTTTGGAATAATATTTTTGTTGACAGCCATCTTAGACGGTTACCATGGCACCCAACCGTGGTGACAAACAAAAAGCATACATTTGTACCGCTAGCGTCAGTTTGACGTTGTTCATTGGGTGTCAAACTCATGTCACCCAATGTTGCTCCCCGTCACAGAGTACATTGGTAAAGGTCCTCGTTCACATTCACATTTCAGCATTTCAGGAGCTTAACGTAATTTACTCGTTGGCTATAATGACGACCAAAGGTTTTACTGCAATCAACTGCAAAGAACATTGTGTTTACCCTTGACTGCTACTTCGAACCCCCTTCCGTCGAGTGATAAGTGGACCAGTACGCTACAAGACACTTTTTCATATTGTTCTGTGACACGATTGGACTTTTTATCTTTGTTTGTTTATGTTGTTATTCGCGGTTTTATTTAGTATACTTTTAATACTTATAATTTTTAAGGTTTCTTATAAGTTCGCTTTCTATTTGGAGATGCAACGCTGCGTCCAAGCCACGCAAGGTGATGCTGACCAGCCCATTGTGTCGCTGGACAATCTGGTACCGTGCACTGATTGCACTCAGGTGCGTTATTTCAAAGGGCAAAGAGGCTTGAAAATCCACCAAGGAAAGTGCCACAAAACTTTAAATATCCCCCTTACTGCCCCAAATTCAAATCAAACTACTATTAGTCATCAAAACGTTTTGGATCAACCTATTTGGAAAATACTGTCTAATTGCAAGGTAAACAAGCCCGTCGTAAAACGCATTCCTCGTGGAGCCCGCCTCTCTGTAGCTTCCGCTTTATCCCAGGCCATAAAGGCCGTATTATTACACAACTCTACACGTGCCTGGGAGCATTTGTTGCTCTTCCCTTACGCTGTTCTTCATGTCAGAAAAGACTCCAATAATAAAAAATCTTTAACAACACGTATAAAAGAAAACTGTGTAAAGTACAGCGTCTTGGATGAGCAACCTAGCCTTTTTTCGGGAATTAATTTGGCCTCGGATCAAAACGCCTCGATTCTTTCGAAACCCTGGAATGAGGCTTCCATGTATAAAGTTGTGGAAAGTAAGCTCTTTGATGGTGACATTAAAGGTGCAGCACGTATCCTATTTTCCAGCGACACATTGGCACCTGCCAGTCCTGAAACCCTCGCTATCCTAAGAGAGAAACATCCTCGTTCAGCAGCACATCTCGATCTACCTGAGGCACCAAGAGAATCTGATGAAGAAACCGGTCTCCCTCTTGAAGTTGGTGCGCTAGATGTGTCCAACGCCATCATGTCGTTCCAAAGTGGGTCTGCAGGTGGTCTGGATGCCCTGTCACCGCAGCATTTAAAAGACCTTTTATGCGGAAGAAGCGGTGAAACCGGTGAGGCACTACTGAGAGATTTGACGGCTCTAATTAACCTCATGTTATCAGGGCGAGTCAACGGAGAGATCATCGAGATTCTCTATGGTGCCAACCTATGCGCACTCAAAAAAAAGGACGGTGGTGTCAGACCAATAGCAGTCGGAATGACCTATCGACGCCTCGCAGCCAAGATCTCCTGTAAAAAGATAGCGCCACAGCTAGCAAATCTCTTTCAACCCATTCAGCTTGGTTTTGGTTCGCGAGGTGGTTGCGAAGCCGCTGTCCACTCAACGCGAACTTTTTTGAGTAACGGTTGTGGAGAGGTGCTTCTAAAGGTGGATGTAAAGAACGCTTTCAATTCTGTTGATAGGGGAGCCTTATTGACGCAAGTGAAAGACAAAATTCCAAATCTGTTCAACTTTCTTTGGCAATGTTATGGCTCTTCAACTAAATTGACATATCATGGTAACGAAATTCTCTCTGCGGTTGGCTGTCAACAAGGCGATCCACTCGGTCCAGCAATTTTCAGCCTTGCCATTCATCCCATTATCCAACGCTTAAAATCCAAGCTTAACGTTTGGTACTTGGATGATGGGACATTGGGTGGCGACATAAATACCGTTTATGATGACCTATTTCTATTAGTCGATGAATTCCGAGGGATCGGCCTTGAGCTAAATTTCTCAAAATGTGAACTTTTTATTTCGGACGACAATCCCGCAACTGATTTGATTTTACAAAAGTTTAATAGTTTGGCCCCAAATATAAAAAATATTGACAAATTTTCACTTCGTCTATTAGGTTCACCTATTTTCGACGAATCGTTCTCTCCATTTTTTGAAGAAAAAATTCAAAATTTCTCGCTTTGTTCGGAACGTTTAACCAAAATTAATACTCATGTGGCCTTTACTATAATTAAATATTGTTTATTTGTTCCAAAATTTACATATATCCTACGATGTTGTCAACTCTGGAAACATACGGATCTCCTTAACAGATTAGACAACATCATTAAGATTACTTTGGCATCCATTTTGAATATAAATTTAGATGAACGTGAGTGGTTACAGGCTTCTCTTCCCGTGCGTCTAGGAGGCCTCGGCGTTCGGTCTATCTCTGGTGTCGCTCTCCCCGCGTTTCTGTCCTCAGTGCATAGCACTCAAATTTTGACTCAAAAAATTCTTGCGGCCTCTTTTGACATTGTAGATTTAACCTTTTTTGGCGAGGCCAGGAACGCGTGGTTGTTGGCCTGCCCAGACACAGAATTACCCAAAACCCCATACTCACAGAGGCTTTGGGACGGGCCGCTCTGCGAGCAAGTACGGAATCAGTTACTTCATACGTGCTCAAGCTCCGCAGATCGTGCCCGCCTCTTAGCCGTTGCCAAGTGGGAATCGGGTTTGTGGCTGCAGGCTCTCCCTTCGGCCAATACTGGCACGCTAATCGATTCGTCGACCTTCCGAATCGCAGCATCCCTTCGTTTGGGCGCATCGTGCTGTGCTCCGCACCGCTGCCAGTGTGGCAGTGCCGTCGATCGGCTTGGTCACCACGGTCTATCATGCGTTAGAAGTGCTGGGAGGATTTCTCGTCACGCTAGTCTCAACGATATAATCCGTCGAGCTTTTGTCAGCGCCAACTGTGCGGCCATTCTGGAACCCAATGGCCTCGTACGTGACGATGGCAAAAGACCGGACGGAATGACCTTGATTCCATGGAAGATGGGGCGGCCCTTGGTTTGGGATGCAACATGTGTTGACACTCTCGCGCCGTCACATCTTCCTGGAACACAGGTTGAGGCTGGCGCGGCGGCCGAATCCGCAGAGAACATGAAAAGGCGCAAATATAGTACCCTGGACAGTGGTTACTTATTTGCGCCTTTTGGTGTCGAGACGCTGGGGCCGTGGGGATCAAGTGCTCACAAAATTTACAAAAACCTTTCGGAAAGACTGATCGAGGCAACACGTGACCAAAATGCTGGTCTCTATATGGCGCAAAGACTAAGCATTGCCATACAACGGGGCAATGCTGCCAGCATTTTGGGCACATTGCCCACTGGTAGCGGCTTCTTAGATTAAGTTTATTTACTTTAGTTTTAGATAGTTCATTTTTGTTTAGATTTAATTTAGTTTTAGTAATTATTATTAATTCTATTCTATACTCCAATAAATATATTGCAGTAGCTTATTTAGAAAATATCGTAGCCTCAGTAGAGCTTAACAGACCTTAACCTCTAAGTAAAAACGAATTTGAAACCCCCAAATTTTTACTAATATGGTATTCTTATTCTACGCCCGGGTGTTGTGGGACTAAGGTCCTCGTAGTTCCTGGGTCATACACAGAAATTCCTAATTAGGGTCCAGGATGTATGTATGTGGTCGTTGGGCTATTTGTTGTTAGGTTATAAGTTCTAATTCAAAACACGGCATACAAGAACAAATGGTTGCGCTTTTTCCTACGACTAAATGTTAAACATCTAATCAAACCCTTAAAGCCTTACACCTTACATTATGTTTTGGGATTTTATTAGACAACTTTCAGAGAGTTTTCCATCTTAAAAAATAAGGTTCGATAATAGATGATTCAAGCCTCAGAATTGTCTAAACATCAGCACCATGGCATAAAGCCATATCGAATCTTCACGGCCAATGTTAACGACCGCTTATTCATAATTATGCACACCGTTGAAACTTAACAACTATATAATCGGTAAGGCGATTCTCTGATTGTCCGGCTCTCGATTGTTTATGCAATTTTATTTATCTAGTAATTTTTATTTAAAAATTATTGTATTGATTGGTAATCGTATAGAATCTAATCTTAACTTTGTTATAACTTGGTCAGAACTTTTTAGTTAAACAGCATAGACAATACCATGTTTATCCATTTAATCGTACTAACCTAAAGAAAATTACAGGACATTCTGGGAAAAGTAAACTCAGATTTAGTCGGAACTGTATTAAAACATTTTTAAATGGGGTTGTTTTGTTTGTCCCGTAATACGTTTACAAATAAGTAACTCAACGCGTATGATACTAATTTTCTATAGACTTTGGTTTAACTGCGAAATGAAACAGAATAATGTAATATTAAATAGAAAATTCATTAACAAATTTGGAGTTCAATAAACTTGTTGATATCCCACGCAACAGTACCACAGACCAAAATAAGTAGCAACAAAAAAGTATATCAGCAACCAGAATGTGACTCACAAGTTGGTAGTCTTCGTATCGGCCACAGATAACACAGAGCAGAGATCAGAGAGCAGTGAGTCAGCCAGTTTGCCGGAGACCCGCGCTTCGCTCGTCGCCATGCTAAGCCAGGTCGGTTGCAGTCGCGGACCGTATATGAGATCTGATAGCCTGTGACAGATGGAGACCACAAAACTGTAGATTACCTTCATATCATTTTCATTCTTGAATAGTTATTTATCTTAGAAATGCCTTTTAATTGATGATAGTATTTACTAAAGACGTAGGGTAATTCTAACAGAAGAATTACCCTAGTTTGTCGCACATTGACAAGTCAAGTTCAGGGGCCGTACTGTGAGCTCTTAGGGCGATTCAAAACCGAGCCTATATTGGATCGTTTATCAAAATTTTCATACAAAAAAACAAAACGATCCAATATAGGCTCTGTTTTGAATCGCGCTAAGAGCTGACATTACGGCCTCAGATCCTGTTTGCTCATTGGTTGAAGACAGCCGACGATCAATAGGCAACCAATGAGCGTTCGGCATTTGTTAGGATTAGTAGTAGTAGTAGTAGTGCGCAAAGGATATGTAAATAAATAGTACCTACCACCTGGCAGCGTCTGTTGCAGCCCGGTGTAGGGTAGACACGAAACTTGCGCCCGCACCCGCAGCCAATGTTGCCAGTCGCAACCGACACACCAGGGCTTGCAGTTGGGGAGAATGCTCTACGCATTTTCGGACTAGATCTCTGGGAGAAATGGAAATTATCATCATCATCATCATCATCATCATCATCACCATCATCACATTGTATTGCTAAAGAGTATAGTGAATCTGAGACAGCGATGGCAATATTAGACCGTATAAGCGTCATTACTTTCAATGCTCTATGAACTTTTTGAATGCACTTCTTTTCTTTAACGGCACGTGTCATTTTATAAATATTTACTATAATTTGGTTCTATTTAATATCATCTGTCAATTTAAAATTCATGTAACATCTATATCTATACTTACTTATAATAAAACTATGTAAAGTAAGTATATGCGGTCTGAATATAGTAAACAATATTAAAATTAAGATGGATCACATGACTCGTGAAGTAAATTATTGTTTTGGAATCCCTCGGTTATCAAACTTTCGTGTTTTGTTATTTTCAACCTGTTTAACGCATCACATGATTCAATGGTTCAACTCGAGAACAAAGAAACAAAACAATTAGCAGAAACATGCCATTATTTTGCAGAACAAACGAAGGACACGCAGTTAGTTATTGCTCAGTAAATATACTTTTTATTTCAATGTTTATTCAAAGTTCTTAACGAATTGATCTGAAGTACCTTTCTTGCCCCATCGGCTGTCAGCTCTACGAGCGATGTGGCCTGCCCATCGCCACTTCAACTTACTAATCCTAAGAGCTATATCGGTCATTTTAGTTCTCCTGCGGATCTCCACATTTCGGATCTTATCTCACAGGGAAACACCGAGCATTGGTTTTTCCATAGCTCGAACCGGAAGACGCAGCGTAGGCCGGCCCCCCACTAGGCGGATACAGGAGGCGAGCAGCCGCTCAAAGTGGCGCTCCCTGGGGGCGGCCTATGTTTAGCAATGGACGTCTTCAGGCTGTGAACGATGATGATGGTGATGACCTATACCTACATATGATTTGTCAACTTCTTCCCCGTCAACCGTTCAACTCGTCTTTCTATGTTTCTTTCTTACTATAAAACAAAAAGTATGAATAGCACTCACAACTGCACGGAATCAGTGACGGTGATCAATACAGCCAGACCTAACTTGCTCTTGCGAGTAGGAATCGACGACCCACTGGCGATGCTGCCACTCGTTCCACTGGCTGAACTGTTGCTGTATATCTGTTGAAAAAGGAACTTAGTTCAACTTATTATTCAAGGCAATAAGTCTTTGCATCAGGCGCAGAGTATTCGACTAAGCATGAAACAGTTGACAGTGCATAGAAGCAAACTCTAACGCTTTCACTGGAATTCATAGTCAAGATGGGGGCTCCTCTAAAGGATGATTCAGGCGCTGTGCGGCCAATTCTAGCTTTATACATTTCATAAACAAAAGCAGCCCCCAATCTGGCATGATCCGAGGCTGGATGCTGATTGTCCGATTTTCGTCAACTAATCAGTCCACTTGCTTTCATTTCGCATTATTTTATTATTTTGTGAAGTGTCGTGACATTTAAAATACGAATAAGGTATATCGGTACCGTTTCTTCAACATTTACCAGTTAAAATAATATATTTAACACAAAATAGGCACACAAAATATACAAAAATAATATTTCTTTTAACTTTTTTGTGAGTGAGTGACGGATGACATTTGACACTCGACAAAATTTTCATAGAAAGCTTGATTGAAATCGTAGAGTATTTAATTAAAATGCAGTTCCGTTAGGGGTTTCTCTAGGGATTGTTTATGAAAGTGAAAGAAGAATGATTACGCATTTAATCTCTAGGCAAAAGTGGAATGATAGATTTTCGGGGTTTGTTCAACCTTTGTTTATGAATACCACTGTACTGATGTATATAAGTTCATACCTAAAATGTGCTTTAAATCAAAGCCATTTGTAAAACTGCACGCTTTTTGATTTTTAGCGTACAACAAATGTATGTTGAGCTCTGGAGAAGAACTACTTGCGCAACAAGATTTATATGCAGTTTTGCTCTGCGAAGGCAGCGTGGGAACTTAAAGGCCAGAGATCAATCTACTTGACAGATTGATGAAGTCAATACTACAAAAACAACCCATCTAAAAAAGTTCGATTCTAAATTTACGCTCTCCGTCGCTTATATGTACTTATTTGCATTCAGGATGAAGGAGACGGAGGGTGTAGATTTCGAATCGAAATGTTTTCGATGGTTTGGGAAATTTGAGAATCAGGGCGCTGGGAGCTAATGAATTACAACCGATGATGAGCCGATGGAAATACTCGGCCTCAGCGTGACTTTCGATACCATGAGACTCACATAAACTTGTGATATCACTCGCCTTTATGTTGTTAGCTAATAATAAACCAATTCAAAGGAAACGCACACAAAAGCGACAAAAACACCGATCACATGATAATTTCCCATCCTGTGACACATTGTCACACATGATAATGCTTTGTGTACCCATTTTACAGTGTTCAATCACTGAAGTGTCTTTTAAACCTTATTTACGGTCTATTGACATTTTTAAGCGTACAAATCCGTTTTGCAAACGTAATTGTTGAGTGTCAACATACAATGCCATAACTAAAATACACAGTGATTTAGATATAACGGCGAGCAGTATTCCATGTTGATACGAATAGGATTCGAATCACAAACTTGAGTTTTATTATTTACAGCATCTCATTATATTATTCCATGGAATCCATGGGAAGTGGCAAACAATTGTTATCGGTACATTTGGCTTTCCTTTTCTTTTTCAAGTTGTTTATGTAGGATTGATCCTTGCATAGACGATAAACAATTTGATTTCATTGGTGTCAATTAATATTACTGACAGCAGCTTAAATCTTCAATGTGGCGATGGTGAGAAACCCCTTAAAAATACTTAAAAAAGACTCGCCAGAGAAATACTCCAAGAATCGACCTTTATCCGATGGCAACAAAACCACCAAATCTACGGTCTTTCCGATAGTAAGGGTGACATCCAAAAACTTATCAAGATCCTCTCTGGCTTTCCGCCATTTCACATTGTTCAGCTTGCGCCGTATCAAGTTGCAGCTTTTCGCCGCTCTCAAATTATCCACATTTAACGTATATATACCTCAATAGCTTTATGGTTCAACATACAAAAAAAGATGCAAAGATTTACTATTTGCAGAAAATCGCCGTAAGTTACTGATGTTACGAGTTCTGTCAAAGTGAACATCGCTCGTAGAACTGACAACCGATGGGGAAGAAAGGTTCTCGAGTGGCGACCACGAACTGGAAGACGCAGCGTAGGCCGGCCCCCCACTAGGTGGACCGACGACCTGGTGAAAGCCGCGGGGAGCCGATGGATGCAGGAGGCGAGCAGCCGCTCTAAGTGGCGCTCCCTGGGGGAGGCCTATGTTCAGCAGTGGACGTCTTCAGGCTGTTAATGATGATGATGATGATGAACATAGCGCTGAGTAACAGCCAGCAACACAACGGCATCAACAGTCGAATGAGGTCTACTTCTATAAAACGCCACTTGGACGCATATCATGAGGGTTTGCCATAATCACTACGCTTGCCAGGCGGCTTGGTGGTCGCAGAATATGATGTATCGAGAATGCTGACTAACACGGTGTTTAAAAAACGATTTTTGGATAGTAACTGTCGATGGATAGTCTAGCTGCTTTGATTGGCTAATTATTCTAATCAATCAGGACGGCAAGATTTTAGTTCAATCGACAGTTAGTGATTTTCTACAAACATCGTTTATGAAACCCCAATGACAGTGATGCCCGAATATCACACAAGTTGAGGTACTGCCTTCACTTGCCTGATAACACGTATTGATAACAGTTCACATGACGGCTCGATACCGGTCACTCATGTGACAGCCGTCACGCGCACCGCTGATAATGTGTTGGTAAACATTGCGATGCGTAAGCGCATTGTTTTACCTGATTGTCTAATTGCACATAATATGGGTACTTAATTGTTGAAAAATGACTTAACAACTATTTAAATGTATATTTATGATTTTAATAGCAGTATCGCCTGCTCAGCGTAATCTACAGATTAATTTGTAAAAAAAAAAAATTAGAATCACGAGCGGGGATTGAACCCGCAGCCATCCATCCCTCAAGCCGGGATATGCTTTACTTAAGCTACCATGACAAGTCGTCTCATGTCCGAATTTTTCCTTCACCTTTACAACTTACGGGGTTGGTAGCGCCATCTATTGAGTGATTTTAAGAATCATCCGCGGGTGCGGGTTTATTCCCCGCTCGTGATTCTAATTTTTCCTTTACAAATTAATCTATTTAATTGTGGTCTTGGGTCAGGACCACATTTCTTTACAAACATAACATTTAAAGTAGGTCGTCCTATGGGTGGTGGAATTGGATCACCAATTATTTGCCATGGGTGCCGTAAGAATCGGCTAAGTGAGTATCCAGGGAATCGGCATCAACAACTGCAGCATTCCTATTCGGTCTGCATAAATATCTAATCAATCTATTGCAATCACCAAGACGCCTGTCAAGTGTGGTGATTATGACAATGTGAGAACTATTGTAGCTACGCTGTAACTACGCCATAGGTCTTACTTTACGTTTACAAAGCCCAAAAAGTCACCACAATATAATTATAGATTTTACCTACCATTTTCCTTTTAAAAGGTAGATCAGAATATCTAAGATTGACTGCACTCGTGTTTCCTATAGTTAATATTATTTTAATTTTCTTATTTAGGTGTAATTATGTCAACACGTTTTGTGCATATCACGCAGTATTGCTAATATTTTTATCACTTTATTGTTTCTGCGCAAATACGCAATCACGAGGTCTCTTGTAATCATGTTAAACGATATGTTTTCTTTGTATTGCGGTCTTCCTGTAACCACTAGGCAAAATCTGAGAAATGTAGGCACGCCTGTTGTCACTAAAGAACTAGTCAAAGTGATTAAGGATTTAATATCGCATCAGTGATTATTACATATGGACGCGAATATTTCCATAATAGTATTTATTTTATTAGCTTCATGCGTTAGCAAAATTGTTTATCAAGCTATCAATCTGCATACGACGTAGCGTAGACTTTAACACGATTTTTGTGAACCTCATTCACAATATTTTTAAATTAATCCCAGACGTTCTTATTGAGGAAACAAAGCACAGAGCAAGAAAAACGCTTCGCCTCTAGCGTCATTTGTTTCAATTCTCTGTGAAACAAAGTAATAAGTCAAAGTTCGATTTCTTTCAATGTCTAAGCGCTTCGTTCTCTATATCCGAGTAAAGTTCCGAGTTGGCTGGCCAGTGAGTAACACTGATCGGGACGTAAATGCGTCGAGTAGTTCTTCCCAGTTTCACGAACGAAAACAGAGTTTCGATCAGCTACTCAGTGGGTAAAAATTTAGGGTGATCTGTAGCAACGTCCACTGTTCATTTCGTTCGTTCAATAGTCACCCTGCCTGCTGTCAGTGACGCCATTTTGGGTTCGTTTTTATTTTTTTTTGACATGTTTATGTGCCAGCTATATGCTGCGGTGCGGTAGATGCCCTTCAAAGAGTATTTATTCCCTACCTAAAAACAGTAAATAGGTAAGGATTTACCTTTACAAAAAAGGGTATCAACTAATTAAATTAATGTAATGAGGAATGTAATACGAATTTATATTACATTGTTTAGTTCAACGGGAAATGTAATAAGTAATACCTATAGGTACCTGAAATATGGTTTTATCTTGATGCAATAATAATAATTAAAACAACACAAAACAAAAATATCATAATATTATATAAGTATTATATAAACATATTAAAATTGAACAAAAACTTTTTTTAGTAGTCATCATCATCATAATCATCAGCCTGAAGACGTCTACTGCTGAACATAGGCCTCCTCCAAAGAGCACCACTTTGAGCGGCTGCTAGCTTCCAGTATTCATCGGCTTCCCACGGTTCTGAGCAGACTGTTTTAGTAATTAAATACAATGATTTCTATATTCATAAGTATTTGATCTCGAAATAGAAACGAATAGTCGATGTTTTTATAGCAGTAGCGTAATCAACAGGGTTGGTACTTTTTAGTTCCGTAGATCTCAGTATTTGTGGCA